>CAJUYI010001431.1:28271-54686 GCA_910591695.1 Galerucella pusilla
TGAGTGAGAGATTTTCAGGTGTATATATTTAATTTATTTAACACAACACTTTTTAAATTTTATGTAAGAGTAAACCTTGTACCGAGTTAGATTTTTTCATCATCATTCTCAATATAAATGGAAGCAATTCTCTAATAGAAAAAGTAATTTTCAAACGTAGATTATGGAAGGCAATCTTCTATGCGGCATTAAATATATTTGGTTAGGTAACAGTAGTGGTGCATTATAATTGAGGTTGTAAATTCGGTAAGTTCACTTTTATCCTTTTTATGCAAGACCCCAATTTCACGGCAGGCTAAATTTTTCAGAGAGGTGTGCTTCTTTCCATGCGCCATACCCATAAATCCCTCGTCGGAGTAGAGATCTACTATCAAGTAAAATATTTGGCATCTTATACTTTCGAACTAAAATTCTTTGTGACTATTCAATTATTTTTATGAAGTTTTCCTTTGTTAATTAGTGATAAAATTAACGGAAATTTCAAACACTAGCGAATAAATCTGAGGCCACTTTTTAAATGGCGAGAACTTCATGTGTGTGCAAGTATTCTGAAAATGGTGACTTATTTCTAGAATATAGCAATCGGACTGTATGAAATTGGTGGTGGTCAGGTGTGTTAAATAGTCTGTTATAAAAAATGGCGGTTGGCTGCGTAGAAATGGTGGTAATCTGCCTGAAAATGGTTATATCTGTCAAAATGGTGGTCAAATGTGTAAAAATGGACATCATTTGCGTGAAAATGGTGGGATTTGCGTGAAAATGGTGGGATCTGCGTAAAAATGGTGGTCGTCAGCGTAGAAATGATGGTCATGTTTGTAAGAATGGTGGTAATCATTTGTGTGGAAATGTTGGTCATATGTGTAAAAATGGTGGTGATCATGTGTGTGATAATGGTGGTTTCTGAGTAAAAATTGTGGTTATCTGAGTGAAAATGGTGGTCATGTGTGTAAAATCAGTTAAGGCTGTGGAAGGCGGTGGTCGGTTGCATATTAGCAATAATGATGATCATATGTATAAAAATGGTGTTCAAATGTTTAAAAATGGACATAATTTACGTGAAAATGGTGTGATCTGCGTAAAAATGGTGGTCGTCAGCTTAGGAATGATGGTCATGTGTGTAAAAATGGTGGTGAATCTTCAACACTTGTGGTGATCTGCGTAAATGTGGTGATCATGTTTGTGCAAGTCGTTGTTGTTTGTGTAAACATATGGCGGTCGTTTGCATAAAAATGGTAGACATCTGTTGTTGGTCATGAATGTAAAGATGTTGGTCGTATCTGTGTAAGAACGATGGATGTAATGTGATGGAAATTGGAGAAAATATCCTTAGTGTGCATTGCTGAGTGATTTGAGTAGATAAATATGATTGATGAGTTTCAAAACGAATTTCAACTATTTAATTACGCAATAAATAACCAAGATTACCTATAGATTATATTATCATTTCTATATATAGTTGATTCAAATTGTTATTTTTCAATACCTTTGGATTGGAAAGTTTCGCTTTGAAAGGGTTACAAAAGCGACCCATTATGAAGATGGATCAGATTTATTTGAGAGGAAATAATATAAATTCAACGAAATCAATACAAGCAAGTGACAATTATCTGAGTGAAAGAAATGTAAATTCGAAAATATGGAGTTTAAGGTAGTTATCTCGTTTTCCGCCCTTTAGAAACCTTTATTGGTATTTCGTGACTGAAAAGTGTGCGGCGTTGTTTTGGGAGAGAGAATTGCCGTATAACATGAAATCATTGGCGTTATCAAAATGGACAGAACATATGTTTGAGAGTAAATTTTCATATTATCATCATTATGATATGGAGGATATAATTTTTGGAGTTTAAAATTCAGAATTTTCATTTTTCACGTTAAATCGAGCGGAAAAATTGTTTCGAATGTAGTTGCTTGATATATTATAAAAATTAAATATAATTCTTTCAATTTTTTATCAAGGACATTTTTGTAATAAATATTTATACCACGAATATAAAAAGCGTGACTTTCAGTAACTTGGGTGGGTATTTACGTCCGTAATGGCTTTATTTGACAGCATTCCCCGTATTTAAAAAAGCGACCTTCAACTTGAAAGATTGAATTGATATTTTAAAGCAACAAAATAAAAAAATAGCACACATAAGAAATTACTCATAGTGGCATTTAATCATAACCGTTGCTGAAATTGATATCTCTAATACACATCTGTTGGGCTACACGCCAATGTGCATATAGAGACGAATTGAGCGGTCTCCCGGGAAAATATATATTAAGTCATATTCGATATTGGAATGGAAGTATTCATTAGAAAATTGGAAAAAGTAGCGTGAAAATGTTACGAGTTTTCTTTTATTGATATTCGTTTGGAGGAAAAAGGGTAAAAATGAACGACATTAATCAAAATAAAATAAAAATTGAGGTAGAATGTACCAGAAAGTAGGAGTGCGATAGGATAGAATTAAATTGAAAGGATGTGTTTGGATGATTGTTAATTTGTCAATTCAATTTTGTCAATTCAATTCAATTTTATTCAATTTGGTTTTGTTAAGTACATTACATTTGATTTTATAAAAATGCGGAATTTTGAGTATCCCATGTTTTTGTTGATATTGCTAAAGACTCAAAGCCACCTTAATGGGTATCTAACCCGTTGTTTTCTTAATAAACATTCCTGTTGGAATCCGCTTGTTTTAATTTTAGTAATTTTCCTGCGAGGTTGACAACCCAAACAACAAGCTTTTGTACTCGTGGTGTTTATTTTATGCTAGCGTTTAATTAGAGATTTAGAACAATTTTACGATTTATTTCATCGACAGCACTCAATTGAACACGACTTAGTTTTTATAATTTTTATTCTCACATGTGAGTCTTTCACGGGTTTTCTACGCTCCCTTCTTTTGCGTTATAAAAAATAGACTTCAAGTGACGGTACTCGAAGCTGCGTTGGAGAGAGCTCTCTGAGGGTGTGTGCCGACGAGATATCTGCTGAGGTGAGTAAGTCTATATTCGTTACCGGTCCCTTTTTTCTATTTTCGCTAATTTGGCAACTTCTAAATTGAAACCCGATTTCAAGCAGGATTTTTGGGTGAGTCGTACAGTCCTAAACCTTAACTCTCTTCATAAGAGCTCTCGAAGAAGAAATCCATAACAGCGCATCATACAATTCCTATTTTCTAACCACTCCATCAAAATATGTTGAAAGGAGTATTTTTTTTTTAATTTCCACGATTCGAGCGATTTGAAGTTGGAGTAATATCACAAAAAGATGACAAAATCACAGGAAAATTCAATATTTCCTACATTTATCGTGAAATTTGGAGGTAAAACAATATTCCAGATAATCAATACAACGGAAATTTTGGATAAATTTCTTTCATTCTGGAAAAGCTATTTTACAATAAAAGGAAAATTCAAGGAACGAATCCGTAGTATTTACAATTTCTTAAAAATCCCTACATGGAGTTATCACGATGGTAATTCAAACTATAGACTCCATTTCACATAAGAAGAACCCACTAGAAGTCTAGAAGGTGCAGTCGTTGCAAGCCTAAGGCTAAGCCGATATTGATGTTCAGATATTGTTATGTGCAGCTTCTTCGCGCATACGACTGAAACGATCTGAAACGGAGTCTACCTAAGCTTATTTGCCACATATTTCACATTTTGAAGTACTTCATTTTCCGAGATGCAGCTCTATAAAGTTACAGTGATAACACAAAAAATTAAGAGGTGAAACAATTTTTTTTAGAGCCAAAGCACTGAAAATTTTAGGTATTGCTTATAGTCTAGGAGGAATCGGCGCATGAGTACCGAAAACTAATTCACCTCAATTTTTTGATGCGATCCTCTTCAAATTGCCCTACTGATGATATAAATGCATGTTGCCATGGGGCAACCCAGTGTCATATTGCTTAAACCGAAATTGTTTAAACAATTGCAAGGAATTGTTATTTTTCAACCGGACACATTTTTTTTATATTCTTTATTGAAATACCAATAAAAAAGGTTCTATGACTTTTCACGATGAAGTTGATATTTCCAAAGATATGAATTTTTTGAGGTTCGAAAAATCTCAAATTTTGGTACTTTCGACCCATGAAAAATACAGGGTGTTTTCAAATAACACCTACAACGTTTGCATGTAAATACCTCTCGTAAAATTGTACAAAATGATATAAGGATTGAGGGGTCCAGCCTCTTTATTTTTCGAATTACAGAGTGCTTCAGTTTTGAAAAATTGAATTTTTTAATTCGATAACTTTAAAATGGATGAATAAATTGATATAGACATTAGGCAGGTTCTTTTTAAATGTAAAAGGGCATATTTCAATGGGAAAATATTTTCCAATTTTTGATCCAGTGGTGTACATTTGGAAGAATATGCTACCTTTCCCCTCCCATTTTTTACGCCACTGATATTTGGAGCAATTTTTTTTCAATGTTGCATTCCTTAATGGATTTCACGTGAAAAACGAATAACCTTTAAGTATCAAAAAATTTGTAGTTTTCAAGATATTTGATCATTTCATGAAGTAGGCAAGATCACTTTTTAATAATTAATTTAAAAAAAAAAATCTTGTATTTTTTTCAATAACTTCCAAGTAATTATGGTTGGAATATGTAACAGGAACTAATTTATGAAACAGCGATTCATCTAAAACATTCGGAGAAGATAATTGCTGTAGCTGCAGGGATTCTTTCTATTTTTTTTATTAAAATAACTAGTTGGGACAAATATTTTCAACAATCTTCTATTAAGCTTTTTCGAAATTAGAGAGAATCGTTCTGAGAAACGAAGCCATGGGATTGTCATTTTCTCAATTATCACAAAAATGTTACCACTGCAGCTCATAGTCCAACTAACATTCGCCTCATAATTTATCTTTGTGACAAACTCCGTTCTCGAGATACAGCGTTATGGAGGTAAAGTAATATACCAAAAATTAGGGAAATTACTGGTAAACTACATTTTTCGATATTCCATGTGATATGTGAAGGCAAAACCTGATTAAACAGAATAAACATACTCAATTGAACTGCCTTTTTTTCAATGCGATTTTGGAATTACATAAAAACCGTTGTGTTGTTATTTTTTAAAAACAAGCTACTCGCTTGAAAGATTTTTTTATTCAACAACCCCTAGGGTTATTGGCAGTTCGGTAGTTACAAATTGTACATATTTATGGTTTTTAGAAAACTCAAGAAATCGTTAATTTGGTCTCTAAGAGCTTACTGGAAGATGCTGGGGATGAAATGTTGTCTTCACTGGTTTGCAAACTGGGGACATTTCGAAGAAACATATTTTATGGACATATTTTCATTACATTGTGAACATTGGAGCGGGTCTTCTTCACTCATTAGCAATTTGTGCGTTAGGGCTGTGTGTTCAATCCCACATCGGGTAGATTCAATTTGCTCAGCTCTTGAAGTCGGTAGGGAAGGAGTTTCTCTCACATTTGCCACTATTTTATGCATTTTCTTATGGGTCCCAAGGTTTCATTTATGTTGCCACTATTCCATAACAAAATTCTTGATAGTGACCTTGTGGCCTTGGTGAGGTATCAGGTCTAATTTTGGGATATGACTATTGCTGACTGATGCTGATATATCGACGTCTTCGTTATCCTGTATATCGGTAGGTCATGGTACCCATGAATAACATACATTCCCACTATCGGACTGGAGTCTGAAAAGTTATTTCTTGATTTTCAGAATGATTCCGTGGTTTGAGTGGACGAATTTTAAACTTTGCACGGCACTTAGAGGGTCGGTAATAACTGAAATGAGGTCTATGCAATACTTGTATGTGCAAGGGCAAATAACATGAGAGCCTACAACAACAGGCAGATAAGGATCCTCAGTGACAGTCAAGCTGCCCTTAAAGCACTTCAGAGCTCTAAAGTAACATCTCGGCTGGTATGGTAATGCGACGAAGAACTTAAAAGACTAGCGCCTCGGAACAGTGTAACACTGGAGTGGGTCCCAGGTCACGAAGGAATCGCTGGCAATGAAAAAGCTGATGAACTCGCAAAAGCAGAATCGTCAACTCTGATGAACGGACCCGAACCAGCAATGGGCATTCCCAGATGCTCAACTAGGTCATGGTTGAAAGGGTGGGTGAAAGATCAACACAGTAAACACTGGAAGAATACGCACAGGCAAATACATGGGAAGAAATTCATAAAAGAACCATCAGAAAAAGTAGCGAGAGAACTGTTCTCAATAACCATAACGGGGCTACTCACTTACACTTTCCCACAAATGAGCACCTGAAGAAAATAGGGCTGTATAACGGAGACCTTACTAGCGGAAGATGCAAAAAGGATACCGAAACAGCTCTGCATACTATGCAAGTGTGCGACGCTGGACCGAAACTGCTGGGCAGATACTGTATGGTAGACCCCAAATAACTCCAGAAGACTTCTACAACCAACCAGCAAAGAACCTGTATGAGCTAACACAGGAAACGGATTGGCTGTCATAGTCATAGTCAGAATACCAGGAGTATCCACAATAAGCCCATTAGGCTGAGGTGGTGCCGGCGAAGGAACGGCTCCCTTCAAAAATAAAATGTTTCCATTCTTGGACATAGGCAATTTTAAGGAATTGAACATAGCTGTAAGTTATCAGTGAATATGTTGCTGGTATTTGGTAGCTGTAGGTTATATTTGGAGTCACCAGAAATAACTCCTGCTCCCAAGCCTTTTGTGGATTTGGATGCAACTGTGTACATTATGTGGTGTTGTTGATAACTATTCAGTATTCTTAAATAATTGGATTGAAAGGTTTATTTCGAAATCTCAACGATTGTTACTCAAAGTATAAGCAAACATTTTGTCATAAAACGAATCTTTGCAGAAATCTTTGTTATCGAGATGCAGCGCTGAAAAAATGGAGTAATATCCCAAAAAATGGCGTTCATTGGATAACTTTGCATTTCGACATTTTGTGTGAAATTGAGGGGCAACATAATTTCCAACGCAATACAAGAACTGGAGAATACTATAATAGTTCAAAATCCCAGAAGAAAATTTTGAGGGAACCTGAGAATTGTAATTTCTTGAAAAACTGCATGGATAAACATTTTTAATTTTTTCACAACTATAGCACTGAAATTTCTCTTTCTTCAGATACTTGAAGTTGAAGTAACATTTATCGAAATTCAACAAAATGTTTGTTATGTCGTTGTTGTTAATTAATGTCAAAACATTATTTTCCATGTTAAATTCAATAACAAAAAATCAAAACTTTGAGAACTCTCCCTAAGCCAAAATGGAAATACCGAATAATATATTTTTTGACTGAATTGTTGAAATTCATACAAGTTTTCTGCGTCTTCACTTATTAAAATTGCAAGTATACCGTTCATACATAAAATTTTCCATTTTGCATATAAATAAATCTATAAATTCTGACACTGTTGAGAGTTTCGAGACGTCGTTGTAAACCTTCATCATAGTATGCATGCAGTCGCTTATTCAGATACATGATTCTCCAAATTCACTCCTTTTTGATATTAAACTTTTCCACCACGAGAATAATTTCCCTCTTCCCTCTTTCTCAGCAAAATATGTTGAACAAGTTTATATGCTGTACGACGTACGATTACGTATATGATTTGAATATAATACCGAAGGATAAAAAACGTGTCTCCATACCTTCCTACCTTTTGAAAACTTCATAATGGTATATAAAAGAGATTGGTTTCGAAAATCTAGGGCAATATAGTCCCGAATCTCGTATACATGAATGTGGGCGTTTTAATAAAATGCCATATTTGGTGTTGGCAAATCAACTGCTGTAATTACTTTTGCATTGAAAGACATGACAATGATTTTTTACGGCGGTAAGATTGAATTAAAATTTCCAATCGCTTTTTGTTAATACTATCTTGTAAATGAATTATGATGGAGAATAATATTCTCTTGGTCTTACAAGCATAATATTTATAAAGCGTCAAATATGACAATAATTGAGAAGTAGCATCGCAGTGCATTGTCTTGTTATCCAAAATACACTAGCTATAGCTGACCACAATGTACTCTCAGCCTGGATACTCCAAAGAAAAATCAGCTTGGTAGCCCATGGCACATGTAGGCTTCATTATTTAGACTGGATGTCGTTCACGCTACCGAGTTTTAAGTAAGAATAGGGCTTTTCTCCAAGACCCAAGCTGGATAACCGACGCTACAGTGAACATTGAAAGAGTTGATTAGTTAGTCATAGATTATAACAGGGACCTCCTCCGATAAGTCAAGGACATGGTAAGACCTACAAAAAGCTATACGAAGAAATAAAGGCAGATCCAATATTGGGAATGCCAAGGGATCAGATTGCCCCACAATATAGGTTTAAAAACAAATATACAGTTCACATTCCAGAGAGAGAGTACTGTTGAGCAGGGCCTCCTATGCTATAACAGAGAATCTAAACTGGCACACTGATTGCTCTAGGTCAGACTTTAGAGTAGGAGACGGAATAGATGGGGTGCAAGAGAAGATCGCGATCTATTTAAGCCTAGGGAACATGCAAGTGTCTTCCAGGCAAAGGTAATGGCGGTGCAATGCTGTGCAGAAGAGTTGTTGAGACGGGAGGTGGATAGCCAAAGAATCCGTCATCTACTATACGAATTTCCTAATAAATTCGTACAATAGTGTGCCTAGCTACGGCCCAGTCCAATATGATTTCCCTCGTCGTGAGACTCATACTGCGATTTCTACCTCATGCTCTCGATGCGTTCCCTCAAAAATGTCACGAAGTCAGTTATAATCAGATCTCCAGATTGTAAGCTCATAACCACGAGCGTATGCTCTCTTTTCTACCTTCAATTTAAATCATGTATTGTTCATAAGTGTAGTTCATGCTCTTACAAAATGGAGCCTAATCAGTGTCACCCTAATCATATTTAAGCCGCGTCCACATTATGTCGAATGGTGTCGATCGACCTTGTCCTGCTGCAATTATTATTGCAGTTGCTGGAAACCAGCAACAGCGTTTTCGTCGCCCTCGAAGATTTTGGGTACGACCCAGCCTCGTCAATGGTAGGAAAAAATATCATACAAAGGAATTTATAAAGGATTTACTGCTAGATGAGGTTGATGAGTTAAACCTGGAATACAGATGCGACGCGGGCTTCAGAAACTTTTTTATAGTGAAGAGTACCGATTTTGAAAATTTGTTCAGAATGATAGCACCAAAAATAATTAAAAAAGATACGTCATTCAGAAAAGCTATTACCGTGACCGAGCGCCTTGCAGTAACGCTAAGATTCTTAGCCACTGGGGATTCATACACATTACTGGGCTACCACTTTAAGATTTCAAAGCAAGCGATCTCTAGTATCGCACCATCAGTCTGTGATGCCCTGGTAGAAGCGCTCCGAGATTTTGTCAAGGTAAGAAAAGTATAACTAAATTCATGTACTCGTATTTGAGATTTTTCATTTATTCACTGAAACTAACAACAGTTTAAACTTTTAAAATATATATTATACCAAGTTTCATATAGGTCTTCTTGAGCTGTTCTTATGTTACTATCTTCATTCCAATCCATATTGAGATACTACACAGCGCACAAAACTAACCAAAATGACTACGTTTAGGAAATGTTGAACAAAATGCTTCGACACGTCCAAACTAGCCATGTCGATTCGACTACCTTTTATCCGTACCGACTTGGTCCGGGTTTGCATTCGATTCGACCCGACATGGATCGACAATGTCGGGCGACCATCCACACTGGATCGACATTATCTTGTCTGTACCGGAACTATCGCCGGGTACCTATTTCTACATAAATAATGTGAATTGTTTTTTCTTGTTATTTTTCATGTTTTTCTTGTGAACAATAGAAATTATTGTAATTGTTACCTATATTCTAAATCATACTTATTTTCCTGCTTGTTTTACTCCTTCTATATTAAGATTCCGCTAATAACTGTGAAGGTTAGTATCATATCCAGCAACAAGAATGAGCAACAAGAAGGAATGGGATCCAAATACCATTACCAGACTTAGAAAGAATGCCATTCAATGGTACACAGACGGCTCAGAAGCAATAGAAGGAACTGGGATAGGAGTGTTCGGGCCAGGAACCAAACACTCCGAAAGCTTGGGAAAAACCCCAAGTATCTTTCAAGCGGAAATCCACGCCATAAGAAAGTGCGCCCAGTTCAATATTGATAAAGGATACAGAAGACAAAGGATTATCATAATGTCGGATAGTCAAGCAGCCATTAAGGCACTGAGCTCTTGTGTAATCAGTTCCAAAATGGTGTGGGAATGCCTAGACAAACTCAATGAACTAGGCGAGAACAACATAGTCACCTTACTATGGATTCCAGGACACACTGGAATAGAAGGAAACGAAATAGCAGATGAACTAGCAAAGAGGGGGACTGAAACACCTTTCTGGGGACCC
Organism: Galerucella pusilla; assembly: GCA_910591695.1. Lineage (NCBI taxonomy): Eukaryota > Metazoa > Arthropoda > Insecta > Coleoptera > Chrysomelidae > Galerucella > Galerucella pusilla. The sequence continues at coordinate 38,688 of CAJUYI010001431.1, forward strand.
GAACCCTTTTGCGGAATCAGCTCCAATGTAATATTGGAAGAAATAAGTAAAGCCGAGAAAAAGAGAAGATCTGACCATTGGAAAGATCTAGTAGGCCTTATACAATCAAAGACTCTTCTGGGTGACTACAACCTGTTGAGATCAAAAGAATGCATAAGTCAAAGTAAAACTGCGCTAAGAGTTTTGACAGGGATCCTAACGGGACATTGTCGCCTGAATGGGCACCTGAAAAAGCTCAAAATAGTGGAGGAAGAAGAATGCAGATTTTGTGGAATGGAAGAAGAAACCTCCATCCACATACTTTCCAACTGCACAGCACTCCAGAATCCTAGAGCACAGCACCTGGGAGATTACTGGATAGAAGAGGAACATTTGCCTAAGTTGAAGCCTGCAGACATCCTAAAATTCCTCCGGGAAATAGGACTAAAGGAACTACTAGTTTCTGAGACTCTCCTCAGAAACTGAGTAGAAGTAAGGGGGCACAATAGACCTTTTAGGTCTCAGTGAATGTCACCCCAAAAATCACACATACATACATACATCATATCCAGCGACTCATCGAAGATATTCTCTTGCTCCAGTTTCCTTCATCTACTCCGACAGCCAAGCAGCACTTAAGGCGATACGCTCCTATCGGATTACATCAAATCTGGTGTGGGAGTGTCACAAGGCTCTAAACAGACTAGGTAGTCATAATAGAGTTAGGGTCACCAGGTCCAGGTCACCAAGAAATAAAAGGCGATGAAAAGGCCGATGAATTAGCCAAGCAGGGAGTAACGAAGGTCATGATAGGTCAGAACCTTTCTGTAGAATTGCTTAATGCCTAACTGAGAAGATCACACATAAATAGATGAACAACCAGGCGTTGCGCTGGTCGTATGAAACCCCAGGACAAAGGCACGCTAAATTATTCCCTCAAAGTACTCCGGCCAAACTGTCACCCGACCTACTATGTCAAAGTCGAGATACGACGAGGATGATGGTGGGAATGCTGACCGTACATTGTAGGCTGGAGAAGCATATGCACACAATTGGCCTAGCAGATGACAGCCTATGTAGATTTTGCAAGAAGGAAGACGAGGCCGCGGAGCACATACTTTGTGAGTGCGTAGGCTTAGCAGGGGTGCGGTTTCACTTACTCGGAGAAGAAAAGCCGAGGGCAGAGAGCTACGCAAGGGTGGCGATATCCAAGCTCATAAGTCTAATGGAATGAATAAAGCTAGATATCCACCTCTAAATAAAGGGAGGACCACAACAGATCTGCAGAGGTCGCAGTGGGATAGGACAAAGAGCCACTCCAATTCTAATCTAATCTAATCTAAGGGTTGATAAGCGAGGGATGAAAATTGATGAGAAGGTAATAATATAACAATTCTAGAGAGTTTTCATACATTGTGCGTCGATACTCCATTTGTTAATAATTCTCCAAATATGATGTAAAAAATTGAATGAAGTACAATTATCGTATGCTCCTTACTTTTTATATAGTAAGACATTTTTATTATAATGCCAACTACCTCAAATTCAACGCAGTAATAATCTTTTTTGGGGAAATATGAAGAATCCGAAGCTGAAGAAAAATTTGTTTACTATGCACGTATGAGTGTAGAATCTTTCGCTTATAAACAGCCGAAATTAACTTTTCTTCCAATATATACCTTGCGCCTGGTTGGAAACATCAAACACAACTGATTCCCTTGGTTGCTTGGAGGGACCCTCCAGGTAACATGCTTGCACTGCGGCCGCGGCCTAGCAAGGGTGCGGTTTCACTTACTCGGGGAAGAAAAACCGAGGGCAGAGAGCTACGCAAGGTAGGCGGTGTCCAGGCTTATGAGTCTGATAGAAAGAATAAAGCCAGATATCAAGCTCTTAATATAGCGAGGACCACAATAGACTTGCCAAGGTCGCAGTGGGATAGGATAAAGACCTACTCCAATACTAATCTAATCTAATCTGAGGGTGTCAATAAACAAGGGTTAAAAATTGATAAAAAGGTGAAAAAAACAATTACTGGAAAAAGTTTTCACAATTTTGTGCCGATACTTGATTTGTTGATAATCTTCCAAATATAATGTAAAAAATGGAATGAAGTGCAATCACCTTATGCTTCCAACTTTTTGTACAGTGAAACATTTTTATTAAAATGCTAACTATCTAAGATTCAACTCCGTAATAATATTTTGTAGGGAAATATCAAGAATACCGAAACTGAAGAATATTTCGAAGGGTTTCATTATCATCCTACGAACAAGGCATATAGTGATGACTATATTCATCAAAATTCACTGCGGGTTTCGTCCGTAATTATAAAATGGAAATACATATGTTTCTATTAATATCAAAAATAACTTTCCCGTCATATATCTCCGATTAATTTGTCATTTGAATACCTTTCCTTGCATTGTTTATCAAAATCCACAGACCGAACTCCGCATAGTGGATATGTGTGTACGTATTAATCCGGTATTAATACTCCGCAAAAGTCTTTTAGGACGAATGAGTTGTTTCCTACCGAAAATATCCCTTCATAAATAATTCCCTACCACTTTTGACTTCCCGCCGAGTTCTGAAAAGTTTCCCGAGAAAATGTAGGGCACGAACCGAGGACCTTAAAATTTTGTTAGTAAAGAACTTTCATAGCATCCAGCCAATGTCTTACCGTTATTAAATTGAGCGACAGTGGTGTTCTTTATTGATTCACTATACAAAACGAGACAGTTTCGGTGAAAAATTATTTTCGGCATTCTCTTTTGCGATTGAATTGGCAATTAGAGAGGACTGTTGATACAAAAGTTACGGAAAGATTGCAAGGTATTGAATAAGGGGGAAAAACGACAAATCTTTTCATTTATATTGAAAAATTTTGATAATTCGAAAGTTATATGAATATACGGGAATAAATAGCCTTGGAGGTGACAGGGATAGACTGAGAACCATAATAAATGATGACAGCTTTACTCAAATTACACTGGGAAAAATTTTCCTTCAGTAGCTTTTTCAGTACTTCTCGTTAAAAAAAAGAAAATTCAACCCACAATCAATTTGAGTCTGTGGACATAAAATAATTCCTATCTTAATAATTCAACCACCAATATTTGGAAAAACCCAATAGTTTTCTATTTCTTATTTTCTGATATTTTTATACATAGTTTCACTTTGATCAACCGGGTTTGGGCCAGGGTTTTCTTGTTTTTTTAAGGTTTTCTATTTCTTATTTTCTGATATTTTTATACATAGTTACACTTTGATCAACCGGGTTTGGGCCTGGGCTTTCTTGTAGGTACCAATGGCGTACGATTTATGCTTTAAAGGAAATGAAGTTGGAAGAAGTACTTATTCCACATTAAAATAATTCAAAATCACCACAAAACAGTGGCAGCTAGGGCATAAGCGCTGCAGTGCTGCAGAGCTCCCAGTAAATCTTATATTCAACTGAAATCCTTTTATCATAAATAAGATTTATAATATATTCAAAGGCCTTTGTCATGATTATAGAAAAAAAAAATGGGAGCGCAAGCCACAGCTTAAATAAAAAACCAAATGCGGGTTATGCGCAAGTGAAGTCTACCAAATAACAAACCCATTTCACGCGATTGTTGATATTTTATATAGATGGACCCTACGAACGTGCTCTGCGATATGGTCCAAAGACCCGCTCGGCACACTTCTCTCCCTTCACGGTACAAAACTAAGCCGTGATTGTAGCGGGATAGTTCGCTGCATTTACTCCAGCGCATCGTGGCATACGGTACGGTTGGATTTATCTAATTTTTCCGCGAATTTCTGCAAGTAGCAAGTTCAACGTAATAGAATGCGAGTGTTTATGTTTTTGTGTATTGTTGACAGTTATTATATAAACGGTGAACTGTGGAGGTGGTCTTCAATTCAATCGATGTTAGAGATTTTCAAAATATTTATATGAAGAAAGGATAGAGTTAGAAGGGGAAAGTTCTGAAAGCATTTTCATAATTGTAGGGAATTTGCTTTAGTAGGGTCAACTAATATTATAGCTTAATTAGACTAAAGAAACAATTTTTCTCTCAATTTCCTGTGTCAACTGACAATCGTTCCAAAAATCCAATAGCTCAACAAAGAAGGCGGAGAAACGAGGATAAAATCGATTGGAGACAACCCCCTCACAAGGTGAACCTTTTTTTCAAAAATTGCAAAAAACCTTCAAATTCTGACCACGAACCGCCACTGTCACAAAACATGCCCTAATTATCAGCATATTCATTCATCAAGTAAAGGGTGAGGTTAGGTTATATCAAACATTTGTTACTCTAGTTTGGCTCTGAAGTGTCTTACCACCCAAGTAGCAATTTAAATTCTATAAGGTTTGTATAAACAGCTACAAGATATTTCTTATAGGATACTAAAATTCTTATAACGGTCTACAAAATGATCCTCTTATATATGACTGTTTAATACACATTTATACAACTCTCAATCGACTGTTTTATAATCATTTATACAGCTACTATAAAATGATTCAATAGTGTGTCATGTAGTCACATCTATAAAATGGGATTGAAGCGGCACTATGAAGGTCTCACAAAATGGTTGTATAATGCAATATATTTTTTTATAATGCTGTTATTTCGAGCACAATGAGAACATTTTTTTATCTAGCAGTTTATTAGAGCATTCCATTTTTTAGTGAAGAATATCAGAACCAAATTATATTTCAACTTGAACGTGCATCATACATTTCATTTGTAGAAATGGCGACATGAAAACGACTTGGGCCGCTTGGGCGGCCATCGATAGTAAAAATTATAATTTCATTTAGATGGTTTAATAGCACAGATTTTGATGCGCCGCAAATTTTACTGATAGATTATATATTTGGCAAGAAAATGAAGCGCTCCAATTCTGGATAAGTTTCAAGTAGATACTTCAAAAAAATAATGGAATATTTCAATAATTTATCACTTAATATGGATATTCTTTCACAATATAATTCTCTAAATAATGATAAAGTCACATTTTTCAATATGGTCTCATGTTTCTAACTCAATTGCTTATAATGGTGGCGATAGCGGTACAAGAATTGTTTATTTAAACATGGCAATTTATAAAACAACAATTTTATCCCAAAGAAATGCCTTAAACAATATTTTATAGTAAAATGGAACGGTATACGGTATACTGTTTTATAACGAAGAATATTTAGGCTTTATACAACTAAAAAGTGTTTTATAATGTAACGCAATTGAATGTTATACAATATTTATTATACAACATTATACAGCTTCAATGAGATAAGCGTAAGTAACTATTTTATAATGTTGTAGCTGTTAATTATTTAGTATATTATAGAGCTCTTATAAAAAAGGTATAAAAGTCTTATAAAATGATATTTTCGATATTGTATAAACTTGCTTATAAGGTATTACTTATATCATTTTAAAAAAATTATCGTATGATGCGTTAAAGCATATATTGTAAAAGTCACTATATAATCATTTAATACAACAATTTTCTTTAAAAAACAAAATTATCGCAACAAAAGGCTCAATAAAAGCAAAAAGTCCTTAAAACAACGCTATTCGACTGTTATACAACAATTCAGTCCTCTTAGAATTCCATTTTGCTAGTTGGGCAGGGGATTGATTCATCTTAGAAAAATGAATGACATATGATGAATAATTTAAAAGATGGCTTTCGCAAATTTGTTTTTTGCTTTTTCTCAATTGGTGCATTATTTGGTTCTATTGCTTTTTGGTAAGGTGAGATAAGACAAACATAGCAATATAGGTATAGTTTTTGAAAGTAATCGAAAAACCGGCGACTACCTTGATAATGATTGATTGAAACATGACTTTCAAGCAGCTACTTTGTTTAAAAATCGCATCTCTTTTTCACCAACCACAGTATACATCCAATTCCTCCATTGTTTTTGTCGGAAATCTCGTATCTTGAATTACCTGCAGTTTCGATTCCTCGAAAATGCCAAGTTGATTTCGAACAGCGTCTACTTTACCGGTAAAGCCGCACCAAGATCGCGACGGTGGAGAAAAATCCATTTAATGTCGAGACATGCGATATGTGGAATCTCTTCCAGAAAACCGATTGCAAATCGAAATTGACAGTGCTTAAGATTCCGTAACTTGTAAAAGATTTCCATCCAGAAATATAGTTATCGAGATTTCAATGTAGGCAGACAATCACACGTATTTTCAAAAATCACTTCCCATGCATCTATTCGAATATTTATGTTTATAATTGAATTGGGCTTAATAAAACATTGAAAAGCACATAAATGTAACGCATAAATTTCTGCTCACCGGCAGTGGTGGCTGTAATATCCACATGGTAAATCGCTATCGATTACGCAGTTCTAAATACATAGCCAGATTCAGCCCAGGTGGAGGCCACAATAACAGAAAGCACGCACAAATCGAAGAATTTACATGGGAAATTTGGAAAACAGCGAGAGGGACTTTGAAAGAGGGTAAATAAAAGGGGATTGTGAACTGGTTACGGTATTCAGTGCTTTTTATGTGAAAGAAAGGGTAACGCAGTGTACACGTACATCTATAATATAATTGATATATAATGTGCTTCTAATAAAAGATTTGAACACCAGATATGAAACCAGATCGATCAACATAAACTATCCTAAACATCGACTCAGTTTGACTGAAAAAAAACCCGTCTTATATGTGTATACGAATATTTAATAAGCTACCGAATGCTATTAAATCACTAGAAAACCAGAATCTGTTCAAAACAAAGGTAAGAAAATTGCTCTTAGATCTAGAACCGTACAATATAAATGACTACATGAACCATGTTAACTAGAATATGAAATTTTGACGTCATTCCTTTCTTAGCTTTGTGTTTACATGTATATACATATGAGGTTAATTTAGAAATAAAGAGACATGATTATTATTATTATTATTATTAATAGCCTCTTCACTACAATATTCTCAGATCTATTGTGTATGCCTTCTTGTTATGCTACAGTTTGTATTACGAGGATGTATTGATATCTAGTTAGCATAGACAAGTTTCGTGCATGAGAAAATATTGCGTTACCATAGCAACGAACAATAACTCATTAGAAGTGTCAGTATAAAGTTGGACGTCAAAAAAGTAAACCAAAATTACGCAATGAATTAAAAGAAAAAAGATGTCCACCGAGATTGTGGAAATCGAAAAATTGGAGTATCGAGCCATCATCAAGTATCTGTATTAGATTAGGATTGAAAGGTAAGCATGCTTAATACCCTTGGTGATCAATGTTCTTTGTCCTCTCCAAGACCTAAAAAGTTTTGTGTCCAAATATCTGCTGGAAAAGTTCTTTTTTGGGATTGCCATGGAGTAATCATAATTTTTTTATAAGGGTATAACAATAACCGGAGATTACTATTCGACATTACTGACCACTCTACGGGAAAAAATTAAAGAGAGGAGAAGCGGGAAGCTATCCAAAGGTGTTTGGTTTTTGCAGGACAATGCCCCTGCCTACAAATCTCATGTTGCCATGCAAAAATTCATGATTTAGGATTTGAATTACTAGAACACTCCCCTTATTCACCAGATTTGGCTCCGTCCGACTATCATCTCTTTCTTCAAATGAAAAAAAGTTTGAAGGGTCGTGAATTTTCTTCCAACAAGGAGGTGATAAAAGCTATGGAGGTCTGGTTTGCAGAGCAGAAGAAACATTTTTTTTTAAAGGTCTAGAGACGTTGCAAGTTCGCTGTAATGAATGTATCCAATTAAGAGGAGAATATGTTGAGTAATAAAATATTTTGACATTGAAATTTTTTTTGATTATCTACCTAGTAGGTTAAGAATTTTTCAATTTACATATATATATATACATACCCGTCTTTATTATTAGATTGGATATACTTTGGCAAGTTTATCTGAAACCGTGGAAGGAATGCAGTTGAAAACATTCGACATTGCCACGTTTAACTATGAAAAAACTAAATATGTAGTGATAATAATTAGAAATTGGTCTTTCTATTATATTAACAATATTTAAAATTTAATATGATCAAACGTTAATTTTAGAATGTGCTTGTTTCCTTGGATTTATTCTATCAACATTATTTTTTCAATTCATGAATATTAAAAGATGAACACTTTTCCAAATTTGTTATGCGCTTCTTCAAGCTTTGGCAGCGTTATACGAAAACCATAATGACCACACCCTCCGAATTACATAATTGGTGATTTGTATCGACCAGCTGACTTCTTATTGGCAAGCGCGTGCGTGTGTTCTTCCCTCTCACTTCGTCAATAGACTGATATTGATTTATCCAGTGGCGTTGGTATTGTCAGTGACCTTTGTATTTTCAGTTTTACTGGGTAAAGTAGGTACCGTACGCCACTTGTACGTTTGACAGATTTGCGTCCTGTTTTTCCTCGCCTCTTACCGATGCCGCATAGCTTCAGATAAACTTGCCAAACTATAGGATAGACCTCAGGAACTCACTTCTTGATTATGAGAGTCGAGATTTCCGAGAGCACAGATATTTTTTTTTGATCTTTCTTCTTTACATTGTCACCTGCAATGACGAATACAAATAATCATTTAAGAGTCCGGCTTCAAGTCATCCATATATTGGAAGGGTGATGGTTTATCTCACTATATCGTCGATAGTTTTGTGTCCTTGTTATTGAGTTTCCTATCCTTTAAAAATTTAGATTCTAAAGATACATGAGACATACTTGAATCTACAGATTCTTTAAAGCCTTGTCTGGAAATACAGAATTCTAATCGTATGAATAAAAGGGACTTAACTTTAAACCACACAATTTTTTACTTACCCAGTTCTCTTCATCTCTAGCTCATCAGCTCACCGAATTTTAAGAATGAAGCAGGTTCAACCAGAACTTTGCAAGTTTACGCGCGTTGAGACTTGCAATTGCGCAGTGAAATATAAACAGTACGGCGCAAACATGGGAGCCTTTAGCCGACTGCACGATGATAAAACGTCATATCAAACAATATTGTTTGGTAACTCGTTGGTAACGCTCGCTTTATAAATTCTCGGTTACTTTTCGATATATTCTCCTCAACATTCTCCTATAGGTAATTTCCCAAATGAGAACTTTTTTTTTATTATTGATACGCATCGACCATGGAGGTCATTAGAGTCATTGTGGTGTACAAAAGTTACAAAAAAGAAAAATTGTATAAGATTCAGAACATCGATTGATTTAAGAAACGCCTTCAAGTTTTGCACATTACATGAGGGTCCTAGTAGGTCCGCTAATTCACATTCACTAATTCGCATGCTTGAAGCTGCGCCTGCTGTCGCTTCACCATTAATTGTGAACATTTAATGAGCAGGTGCTTGACAGTTAGCGTTTCATTAAAATAGTCACACTTTGGTTTAGGATCATTGCTGAAGAGATGGCTGTGTGTTAGCCAAGTGTGGCCTAAGCGTAGTCTGGTTAGAAGCACTTGATCACGGCGATTTTTGGGTAACATAGGCCATAGTTTTGCTGACTTTTTGACCTCGTTTAACTTAGTTTTAGCACTTTTCCACCGGTTTTCCCACGCACTCTGCACTTGAGCATTAACTGCACCTTTTACATCCGCGCTCACTGATAAACCAGTTGTTCCCGTATTGCCATTTTCTGCAGCTTGTTTGGCATATTTGTCTGCGTCTTCGTTGCCATAAATTCCAATGTGATTGGTATCCAGATGAAAACAACGTTTTTGTGGTTTTGTTGGGCAGTGTAGAGTTCCTGTTTACTTTTATTTACGAGAGGATGGTCTGAGTAAATGGTTTGTGAGGTTTTTAAAGCGCTGAGGGAGTCTGTGAGAATGAGATGGCTATGAGTGACAGATGCATTTATGAGGATCAAGGCTTGATATAATGCATAAAGTTCTGCGGAGTAAATAGAGTAAATTGTTGGGAGCTTGAACATATGGGCTGAATTTGTAGTCACTGCCGCTGCTCCAACCTTGTCTGAGAACTTGGAGGCATCAGTGTAGACCTGAAGGTAATTGGGGAACTTTGCTATTATATGTCCTAAGACTTGCTTGGATCGTGTTGCTATTTATAGAGTATTTATCAAGGGATGAAAGGCTTGTGTTACAGGTTGGAGTTTGGATTTGCCAGGGAGGGGTGGAAATGGATTCGTTGAGGAAGCATTCTGGAAGTGTGTAGTTGAGGTAACTTTTGATTCGTACATAGAAAGGTTTGGAAGCTATTGATTTTAGAAATAGATTGGAGAAGTTTTCTGTGACGCAATTTTGACGTGTTGGGTTGGAGGTGCTTTTCCTTATTCTGGCCGCGTACGCTAAACTGAAGATAAAAGAATGAAAACTTTTGCTTCAATACTAGGTACTAGTGAAACAAACAGATTAAGGGGTCTATTCTGTAAGTATGTACGATGCCGTTGATGAACGAATATCGTTTACGAACGATAAATGTTATTCTGTATCCAAAATGCTAACGAATTCCTCGTTAGGAATTGCCGTTCATGAACGACAGCCAGAAACGTCACTTTGGGTATAAAAATTTGTATATCTTTGTGATAAGATTGATGAAAAACGTGAAAAAACATCACAATCCCTTATTATTTACATTTAGAGGTTTGTGCAGTATATTAAATAACATAGTGGTGTAAATTTTGAAAACAATAACGGATATATGTTTTTAAATAGAATTGATATTAGCTACGATCTTTGATTCGAAGGATGCAGTGTTGTCAGAATCACCCTGGGTGACCCTGGGAAGCTGGCGCCGAAGAAATATTTGGCGATGACCAGGAAAAACCTACGTTTAACAGTAGGATTTCTGACTGGTCACTGTCAACTAAGGAAACACCTCCATACTATGGGGCTAGTGGACACACCTCTATGCAGGATGTGTGAACAGGAAGATGAAACTGTGAGGCATGTCTTATGCGAGTGTCCGGAGTTATCGTCAATAAGAGAGTGTGTGTTCGGTGAGTCTTGGCCTACACCTGCCGATATAAAGGAGATGTCTCCTAGTGACCTGTCAACCTTCCTGAGAAGGACAGGATGAACAATGACCTAGGAGGACAACTCCTCGGGAAAATGTACAATGGGTCCCTACTCTACAGATACAGATAGCTACGATCTTCATCACTTAATTATAATGTAATTCAAAAGTCACACTTTCAATCATTTGTAAACGAAACCTTCGCTGAACGAAATATTACAGAATAGACGCCTAAATCATTTTCTATTTTTCCTATTCTTCGATAATTACTTGTAAATGTTAGTCAAATGTAGTCAAAAAAATTATTACAAAAACTATAAAAATTTTGCGTTACCTTCGGGGAACGTTTTTTTTAAATGGTAACCACGATTTGTAAGTATGTGTGTCAGTAGGTGCGTGTGTGGGTTCTGAATATTTGGAGGGCGGTGGACAATTGGCCGAATAAGGTTAGAACCATTTGATATTTGAGAGCAATTTGTGCCGGCAAAATGTGGCCGTATGATGTTTGCGGTTATATTATACGATATGAAATTTGGAGAAAAAAAAATGGAAATTGAAGTAACGAGTTTATGTTCAGCTCGATGCATTTGAATGGATTACTGAATTTTCATTTTTATAACAAAATCTGGTATTTGCTATAAAATTAAAATGTATTTTATGGAGAACATTCATCAAATATTGAAGAATAAATAAGTTTCTTGAATATTCTTCCAATTTTCAGTTTCCTATATGGGCTAGATCTTTTTAACTAAAGCTCTAGTTATCTTCTGTAAGTTCCTTGTGGCATTAAATTACTTATTCTTTTTTCTCTTATTTTTTGGGAATCAATTCAATATTCAAACCAGCTTTAAATCTAACAATACTTTGAGATATATCTTAACAAAAACCTTCATCAAACCTTCCGGGATCAACCTGAATCTAAATGCTCCCATTTTCAAATGCAATAATACTACCCTCCACCTTGGACACTAAAACCTTTACCTTGCAATACTCAACTCCTACGCTACAAAAAGTAGCGTAGTAGTCTCATATTTATACAGACGCTTCTAAATTTAACGACGGAGTAGTATGTGCTTTTATTACACCCAGAAGTCAGTTTTTGTTTGAGCTTCCAATGCCCTACAGTATATTCTCAGCAGAACTGTATGCACTTTATCAAGCCCTCAAGCATATAAACAGCCTGAAGCTCAACAACTATTTGATACTCACGGATTCTTTAAGTTCTGTTTCGTCAATCCAACATTTATATCCAACTCATCCCTTTGAGAAGCTTATAAAATGCGAGCTTGAAAAGATGACTCAAGAAACATTCAACTCTGGATTCCATCACACATTGGCATTAGTGGCAACGAGAAAGCTGATAAATGTGCGCGTCTTGCAGTGAATAGTGATAACTCGGGTACAGTTATAAAAAGTTCCAGCAGTGACTTTAAAGTCTTTTATAAAAGCAAAGTGATCGGTATGTGGCAAAACAAGTGGCATCGCAGTGATTCAGTCCTGAGACGTGTAAAATCGGTCGTTACGCCTTGGAGAGGTAACTATCTAAGTCGGCTTAATCAGGTGACTCTTTCACGATTACGACTGGGACACACTAGGTTAACTCATTCATTTCTAATGACCAAAACAGAACGTCCCAAATGCGATACATGTGACGAAATATTATCTGTGAAACACATATTAACTGATTGCAGCAAATATAATCTGCAACGCAAAACACATGTTATCCCTATTAACCTGAAAAAGTTGCTTGGTGAACATTCTCCAATAAACAAGCTCTAATAAACTTCCTCAAGGATATCGATGTTTTGAATTGTATTTAGTAATTCAGTTCATTATGATTGATATATTTTTCAAAATTTTGTACTTGCCTAATTTTTTAAGTTGCAATTACTGTATAGATATATATTGTTCAGTCGCTAATAACCTTTTGATGGATGCGACTAATTTTTCTCAATAAAAAAAAACGAAACCAAAAAATGAAGAACAATCTTCAAAAAATTGCATATATCAGATATCTTGTGAATGCGGAAAATTCTATTTAGGTGAAACATCTAGACCATTGAAAGTCCGAATAAGTGAACATAAAAAATATATTAAAGATAGGGAGTTCTTTAAGTCAAGTATTTGTGAACATGCTTGGAAAGAGGGGAATAAAATTCAATGGGACTCGACAAAAATAATATTGGGAAAGCCCAATAATAAAAGACGAAAAATCAAAGAAAGTGCTTTAATACAACTAAATGCAGATAAATGTGAAGCTAGTATTTCAGCCGAGTGTAGTCAAATTTGGTTACCAATGTTAGAAAGAGAAATTTCCAATAGTCAATTACCTGCGTTATCAGGATAGCATCATAAGTTTTTATCCAGGTTTTCTTATGATTTATCATTGGAATAGTTGTTAATCGATACACATTTCAATACACAAAATCACCAAACTGAGTTATACATGTTTTGAAAACAAAAATAATCATACAAGAAATTCCATTGCTCCTACAATATATTTTCGATATTATGAAAATTCGTCATTTCTCTCAGTATCTCCTACACATTCCCAGTGGGATTCACATCCGGTTATTGGAGAGATCACGAGGAACTCGAATTCTTCTACATTTTGATTGATATATGCACAGACCATGAAACTGGCACTACATGTGCATCGAAAGTCATTGTTCCGTCCAAGCTAAGCGAGGTTCGTTTTTCCGCTTTGAATGATGACAGTAAAGTTATGAGACAAATTAATTTGCATCGTTTCACGTTAAAATAAAAGTATATGGAGATCTCTTTGAGGATAAAAAAGCCATGAATCATTTCAAGTCTTGACATATCCACAAGCGAACAATTGATTCTCATCGGTTCAATTTAGCTTCCGATTGACCTATGCAAAATTCATTTCAATTACTGGTCCGGATTGTCTGTAAACTTTGCAGGGTAGGTTTAGTTCATTTCTGTTAATCACCAAACATTGTGTTCTGAATAAGAAGTATTTCTATAAAACAAATATTGAGAAAGTGAACGACAACTTTGTTATTTTGAATGTGATACCCTGTATATTATCTACTTTTGGGATACTACATTTTAATGTCCCCAGCACTCCTGTGTCAGTTATATTCCATTTTTTTTCAGCTCTTTTAATCCCTTTTGTACGGTGGATCAGTCCGTGTGTGCTTTCTTTCAGCTCACTACAGCATGCGGTGGGAGTTCGCTAACTTTCCAAATTTTTTTTATTCCTTCCTATTTTTCCTCCCAAGTTACGGATTCCCATTTTCTCAAGGTCATCAATCACCTGATCTTCCCATCTAAGTTTGGGAAGTCCACTAGGTCTGGTATTCCAATTAGATATTCTCCTTATTGGATCGTCCTTATTCATTCTTTGAAGATGTCCGTACCATCTTAGTTGCATCGTCTTTATATACTATTTCCACTTAAGTTCGCACCATACGGGAAACTTTTTTATTATCAATTTCAGGAAAAAAACTTATTCTTCATAAAAAGTTCTGCATGTTCTGGAATCTAAGATACAATCATCTAAGTAAAATACATTTAAATTTGACAATATCGGAAAATCCTACGGAAAAAAGTTGTTCAGAGTTGAAAACTACGTTGAAATATATTATCATCATACTATTTAATTTTGAAGAATTGCAAATTCTACTGTAGTTAGGGTAATCTAGAATGCGCTGACAAACTAATGAATGTTTGATAGCAACAAATGATTGACAGTAACTGTCAGAGAAGGCGCTAGCATTTGATGCATAAAAATGGTAGTGTAGTGATTAAAAAATAGGAATATTTGGCCTGATTCTATAAGAAAGTGGTTAGAAGAGTGATTAGCGTGATAACGTGGTTGAAGATAACATTTTAATCACTCGTCTAGTCACGCCATCCATGTTTCGGATTCTATAAAACCACAATCAACCACGGTTATTAAACTCCGTATACGCTTAATCACCGTTATTGAAGTAGTTTAAATGTAGCCGATTCTGGCGTTTTTGACAGAACTTGCGCCGAAATGCATTGACGTCAAATTGCAAATTCGATGGGGTTATGTAATGTGGCCGTTATGCGGGCACATGTTTTCAGACTCCGAATACTGACTGTTTTTAATGATAATATTCACAACACAATAATCAACAGTAACTTAAAAATGGCTTGCGATCAGTCTTTCCCTTGTGTTCCTTCCCGCAGTCACTCAGTCAGTATGTCACGATCTAAGAATTCAATAATTTATTTCCTTCCAAAAAACATTCCAAATAGCTTACTAACTACGAAGGGGGGTCATTGTTTCCTAGGTCGTTGTCATCATCTTCAACTTCGTAGTCCTTATCATATATATACTTTTCACTGCTTTTCACTCACTATAATCACTTTGACAATGACAAGCAAAAGTGATTAGAGCACAACCACCAGAAAAACCTGGTGGTTAAGACTAACCACATTTTAGAATGTTAAATGTTAAACACTTTGGTGTTATAGAATCCGAAATCCGATAAAGTGGTTACGTTAATCACTGAACTTGCTTTTTACCACTCAGCTGAGTGGTTAAGTTGTAACCACTCCCTTATAGAATCAGGCCGAATATCAAGGGAGCACTAGAACTATTTTTTTATAACATATCTCTATATTGTCGAATTAAAAGGTACTTTAATCTTGGGAAAAATTCATATTTTTTCACAAACCTCGTATAATACTGGAAAAAATGTATACTGATGATTGTATTTTTGATTTTAGAACAAGCAGAAGTTTTCATGAGGAATAACTTTTTTCCGTAATGTTAACAATAAAAAAGTTTCCCATATGGTGCGAACTCAAGTGGACGCAGTGTATATCTGACTATATCTTAACCATTCATGTATTGATTATAGACTACTCTACATCCAAAATTTATATCCATGGAGATATTATCGTGCCAGGTGGATACTTTTTCACATTGAAAATTGAAAATTATGTGCGAACAACCAAAATCCCAAATGAAAGACATTTTGTCGATATACTTCACCTTAGCGATACAACGTTAACCAAAACTTCAAGAGCTCATCCATTTCTCAAATGTGGTTGT
>CAJUYI010001432.1:0-25391 GCA_910591695.1 Galerucella pusilla
TCAAAGAGGAGTATCCAAATTTTACATAAAAAATATGAAAAGTAATTTAAAAAAATAAAGGGGATGCTGCTAGGGGTGAGGGGGTGGCTTTTCCAGTAAGTTTAAATAAGCCATAATGCTTGCCCCTTCTAACATAAATTGACGTGTTTTTGGATTTTTTCTAAATACCAGTATTACAAAAGTTATTAAAGGTGGATACTTTTATCTGAAAAGCACTGTATATGAAGACGTTTGTTGACAAAGCCGAAAGCTCTCGGATCTGGTAACGTGTTTGTTGGACGTGTTCGGCACGACACACTCTGTATGACAGGTTTTATTTGAGAAGATTATAGTTTTGGTCCTCCTTTCTGGAATAGTTTCAAGTACTGTTGCGCACTCGAATTTGGGATGGACACATCAACTTCAACAGCTGTCCCAGAAGGTACAGTTTGTATACCATCCCAAGCAATCCCAAGAACAATACTATAAACAGTTGGAACGCGAAAGAAATAAGAATATTGTTCGATGTCAGCCATCTTAATCTCCCATTGCCATACCCCGTGTTAGTAAAATGATTTGTGTTTTGGTGCAAATGTGATACACATAAAACTATATCTTTCAGTGAAAACAAAAATGGCATTATAGTCAAAAAGTATTTAAAAAAGAATATATCAATAAAAAACATTTCGCATTAAATTATTTTATTACTAATAGGCTAATGGAGCTAACAGATCAAGCCATGTCATCTGTCATCTAGAGGAGGAAACTGCGTAAGACACCCTATGTCAGTACAACTGCTGTTTCTTGTAAGTAGAGTGAAGTCACAGGCAAAAATCTAAGGTCCAGTTTCGATGCTGATCGGTTACCTGACAAGTGTTTGGCTAAGAAAATTAACCAGAAAAATACCCGTACTACACAGGAAGAAAGAAAACTGTGTGTACCCGTACCATCAGCTCTCTTGTGTTGAAGAAAAATGCAGCGCGCAAGAAACAAGTGACATTTGCGTGGCTTCTACACGGTGGTGTACAATTCACCACTCACGATTTGCTTTATTATGTTATGAGATGGGCTCACTGACTTGTCAGTGCATTGCGAGGTGATCCTCATATATGATCCTCATAACGTATTTATCAGTGTAGTGATAATTATGTGTAACTATTAACATAACTAAGATGGATCTAATGAATTTATAGTAATACTTTAAACAAATTTGAAACGTGGACAGTGGTAGAAACTTCTTTAGTGTTGTTGGAAGTTTTATATTCGCGTGCCATTTCACTTTAATTTCGTTTTTCTTGAGAGATACAGTTGTGTGAGGCAAAAATGAACTGGATCAAAATACTACTGCACCTGATACGCTAGAGCTTTTACAAAAATATCATCTGGTAACACGCCTAGAGGATAGATCTCTCTCATTAGAATATTTGTAGGTATTTTATGAAACTGAATATGATCCATTAAGTTCCTTATTATCTCCTTCATGTTGGTATGGGTATTATTGTCGCAGAACTTCTTACCTATTTAAAATCATTGCAACGGTAAAAAACGAATTACAGAAATCATTTTCAAGCGTATGTGTTAACTTGGTAGGTATCTATATCAAGGAAAAACTACATTCTATGTTCTGTACAACTAAATCTATGCAAAAATAGGTGTAGGAGTGTATTAGGTATAGCGGCTGTCGCATTTTAATAATTTTATACAGCTTTGAATAAAAACTGTACAAATATTTCAACCAATGTAGTTTCTTCTTGATATTTATTTTTTGACCAATGACTCTCTATTTACAAAAAAAATTTGGATTAAACTATCCTTTAGTGTGAATATTTACAAAAAATTATAAAATAATGCAGGTAAATCAATTTGTCCATGAAAGTTCCAGAGAGGTAACGACCAACGGTATCCCATAAACTTTAATTCAAGTGTTGGAATAGAACCGATTTAAATTCAAGTTCCAAGTCAACTCACCTAATTCACTCCAACTCGTAATACTTGAATAGTACTCGGGTCAGACAGTTGAGATTTAGTAAAGTGTTAAGTGCAGGTCACACTTATCTGGTTTCCAGCCGCGTTTTGAGAAAGTTTCTATTGTCACCCATCGATCAACTTTGAGTGATCTCAAAATTCGCCAGCCGGTGAATATTTCTAGCGACTATTAGAGTACTTTCAGACGAGTTACATTGTGTCAGGCCACTAGTGTCTGAAAAGAATCGCGCGGCTAAAAATACATTAATATAAATAGAAGCATTCATACGAGACACAGATTATTGCGTATATTTATATTAATGTTCATTCATTCATTCATTCAAACGTTTGGGTTGTGCTCAACAGCCCGGGCACTTGACCTAAGTCATTGTACCATTCCCAATATTATCTACTTCCACTCCAAAAGTTTCGTGTCCTCTATATAGGCCACTAGCTTATTTGGGGGGATTTTAAGCAGTTCTGATGGTTGTATAGTTTCCTTTCCAAAATGCTTCTGTCTGAGTCCTTCTAAGTTCTTACATGAGTAGAATATATGAATAGGTGTTTCATCCCTTAGTTCGTTCTTCCTACAGAAAGGTTCACTGACTATTCCCATTCTGTACAAATGTTTCCTTAGAGTGCAATGTCCAGTAACCAGGTCGGTTACTGTCTTCAAGTGTCTCTTGCTCAGTTTCAATAAACTGGTTGAGAGTTCTTTGTTTACCTTTTTCAGTAGACTTTTTGTGTGAAGATGACCTTCTGTCAACCTCCATTTAATTTGGTGTTCTTTGTCTAGCCAGTTCCGGATTTCCCCTCTTATGTAATCCTATGTGATTCCACAGAACGGTTCCGGACCTATAAAGTCTCCTTTAGAGCCTTGTTTAGCTAGCTGGTCCGCCAATTCATTACCAGCAGTCCCTTCATGTCCCGGCACCCATACTAGAGACACTGTGTTGTCTCTTGCCAGCTTATTAAGGGACTCTTTGCAGTTTTTAACCAGTCTAGATTTCGTGGTAGGATTGCTGATAGCCTTCAGCAATGCCTGGCTATCAGTGAATATTTTTATTCTTTGTCCGGTATAACCCCTCTTGATATTTTCATCAATACAGGCTATAGCAGCAATTGTTTCTGCCTGGAATACAGACGTGTATCTACCAAGGCTGAAGAACATTTTCTTCCTAGGTCCATTTATACCAGCCCCAGTGCCATGGTTAGTTTTAGATCCATCAGTGAACCAGCTGATATCCCCGGGATTTCCCGAGTGCATCACCTGTTGCCTAGATGGAATGATAATATTCACTCGCTCAGTGAATATATTCTCTGGTATCATACTATCCAGACCCATCTGAAAGTTTGGTTCGTCTAGTATTGTCCCAGTTATATCGGTATGTCCCCCACGAACATTGTTCGGGGTCCACATGCCTCCCGATTTCAGTCTAAGAATCGCCTCTGCCCTAACAAAAAGTTCCAGAGGAGGGAGGCCTATAAGGGCTTCCATTGATGACGTGCCCGTGCTGTTCATTGCCCCGGTAATACCGAGGAGAGCTTGTCTTTGGATTGTAGCCAATTTGTTCTCTACTGAGGACACTTCTGTCCTTCTCCACCAGACTACCGTTCCATAGGTGACCGTAGGCATAATCACTGTTGTGTAAAGCCAGTGTACCACCTCAGGTCTTATTCCCCAGGTTTTTCCCATAACTCTTCTGCATTGCCAAAATAGTCTGGTTGCCCTGGTAGTAGTTCTTTCCAGGTGTGCCCTCCAATTCAATGTATTTTCTGCCGCGCGATTCTTTTCAGACACAGACAAAGTGTCTCGTCTGAAAGCGGTCTTAAAATTGGATATGTTCAACTTTTGGTAGCAGGCAAGCAGCAACTAGCAGGTAACGTGACTCAATCGCACTAACTGTCGCTAGCTAGCAGCTCAGTTTGACCCATGTTTGACTTTCTGGTTTGACCACTATAGCGATCAGCAAGTAGTGCTGAACTGAACAACAGTGAATTGTGTGAACTTCCACTCGCTGACCCATAGCAGCTAGCAACTAGCCTAGTGTGACGTCCACTTTAGTGCTGGTGAATATGTATAATTTATGTTCACTGTTATATTTTTGTTGTGGATCTAGTTATTAATTCATTTAATATAAATATTTTTTCAGTTGTACGTCTTAGCTTTATAACAACGTATGTGAAAAAATATTTTCCCATATCTTGAAATTTCAGTTTACAAGATATCGATGGTCGTTATAGAATTTGAATGCAAACTTTTTGGGTTTTGAAAGCACTTTATCTATTTTAATACAATTCATGCTTATAGAGCTTGGCATACCATGATTCTATAATATAATGAACCTATGTATAAAGACCATTTTAATGTACTTATGATTTTTTAAACAAATTTATAACGAAAACAGTTTTGAATAAAGATGGGGTTATAACCGCACTAGTATCCTGTTGCCAGTTTTTAGAATGTGGTGTATACAGTTTAAGTAGCATATATTTGATAAAATCATACGATTTATATGAACCATTAACTGGATTGAAAATTCAGATAAAATAAATTAAGAAAGTGAAACAATGTAACGGGTGGTTACGGCTAGAGCAAGAGTTGTGCTTCGGCTTTTCTTCGGAGTCTCTACAAGAACAAGACCAAGTCTTGGTTTGAATTCACCGAGATGTGCATGTACAACCACGTGCAGCAATCTTTGATATCCCAAATACTGGTTCAGGACCAGGAATACAGTTTCAGACCCTAGCTTTGCTAGGATGTTTGCCTTTTCATTTCCTACAATACCACAAGACTCACTTAGAGTTACTCTGTTATGATTAGCCATTGTTAATAGTTTTTGTAGGCAGCCCCAGACCAGTCTGAACTGGGGACATGCTAAAGATTTTCAATGTAGATGCAAAACTCCCCAACGATGTGGGGATATTGCACCTGGGCTTAGTACCTTGGACTCCAGGTCCTGTTCCAGTGTCAGTCTAGATCTGTCTGTGTCTGTGTGTAACCAACGTTCCTTCCTGACTGCATTCTTCCAACCCATCCCATTTCGCTACATATTTGAAGAGAATATTTCATTTCAAAGAAGCACTGTATACCAACTAATCATTCGTTAGATAATTAATGGGGTTGAGATTACGATAAAGTCCGGAACTAAACAACCATATATTTCAAACAGAAACAAAAATATTAATACAACCATACAGACAACTGAAGAGAAGTATAACTTGTTCTTTAGCTGCTGGTTTTAGCTGGTCATGTTAATTAATTAGGATTACTATTAATATGGGGATATGCACTATTGTGAATACCCTCTCGTCATGTTAGCGCTTCTTGTCTAGACCTGTCCTTATTAACATACTCCATAGGCCAGATCTCAGGTCCTCCATATATTGGGACGTTGGTGGTTTTTCCTCCCAAAGCATAGTTAGACCTTTAAACCTGCATAGTCTATCTTTCCGATGTTGTTCATGTGTTTGTTGAGTAAACATCAGGATCTTGGTTGCTCGCCTATTCTGGCTTATTTTATTAAGTACTCCGTGAGGGATTATTAAGGACTTTTTTTCGTACTGAGTTAAATTATTATATCTAGTGAGTAAAGTAAATTATTGAACAGCTTGTTTTAAAAAATGTAAATGTCAGTTTGTTACGGAACAGCCTATATATTTAAATTCAATGTGAAATTCTCTTAGAATATATTCTACTTAAACAAAATGAACACCATAGATAAATCCGATAACTATAAAATTAATCTAGCAACATTTACTGCACCTGATATGCCAAAGCATTCACGAATAGGTTCTGTGGAAGTAATCCTAAGGGATATATTTCTCGCATTAGAACATTAGTGGGAATTTTGTGAAACTGGATATATTCCAAAAAGTTCCCGACCACTTCCTTTATACTCGTACTTGGATTATTGTCGCAGTACTTCTTACCTATCAAACCAATCCAAAAAAAAATATTTTTGTTACTTTATTTGGAATTATTTTCTGAATTGACCAATGCCATTACGTTTTTGCTTAACTAATGATTATTCGGAAAATACATTGTACTATTATCATTAATATACAGCGTGACCAGTAAGTTAAGCGAAAATAAAGACAGCATTTTTTTTTAACTTAGGCCTTTGTTTCCTAGTTAAAGGCGTCTAAAGTTAGAACGTTCTTAAAAACAAAATAATAAATAGACAATATTAATACTTAAATGGTAATTTGTTATATGCAAAAATTAATTAAGCATAGTAAATTATATTTTCTTAAGAATGCATTAGTCAATTTGGAAACTCGCGGTTAACAAAGCCAGCGGTTTACTTTGAACTTTTGGGGGATGCTTCAGCCATGTACGTGCTGTTAATGAGTATATAATAGTTATTTATTTTACTAGGCAGAGCAAAGGATATAATGCCGCGGCTGGTGTTTCATAGCCGAGGCTAGAAAACCAGTCAAGGCATTGAGTCTTTCCTCCAAATTCGTAAAATTCAAATAATTAAATTGACACAGTATTCAAATAATTAAACTATTTGAATGTCAACTTTAAGTACCAATTTTACTTGGAACGTTGCATGGCAG
Organism: Galerucella pusilla; assembly: GCA_910591695.1. Classification (NCBI taxonomy): domain Eukaryota; kingdom Metazoa; phylum Arthropoda; class Insecta; order Coleoptera; family Chrysomelidae; genus Galerucella; species Galerucella pusilla. The sequence goes on from CAJUYI010001432.1 coordinate 6,511, forward strand.
CAATTTTTTCTGACTATATAAGTTCATTTAAAAACCAGGAGGAGTAATTTGAAAAGTCTTACACCACTATAAGTTACCAGATTAGTTACTAAAGGGTGTGTTCCGAAAACGTAGTCAACAGTCGTGTTCCAAATATATTAAATATGCCTTGATAGCAAAGACATTAGTCATAAGTCGATTTCTCCTCTGATCTGCAGTATATTTTTCAGATGTACCTACGCATTAAACAAAATGTCAGACTTTTTCCTGTTTCGTTTCTTATTCAAACATAAGAAGATTCAGATTCACATCGACAACAAACAAATTATGGCCATTGTTGATGGTGGAGAATTACAGATAGTCAAGTTACTTTAATTATATTTATTACAATTAAATTGAAAAGAATATGACAATTGATAATATGTTCTGGCAATAACAATACTACAAAATTAATAGCATTGTAGAGCAATATGCAGTATTAATTTAAACATTTCCAACAGTTATCTTTATGTTGCCGGATTAAGTGTAATAAACCACTTTTCAAATACTTCTGAGATACCTTTTCCCTTCTTTTTAACTCCAAAAACCAATAATGTATTTTCTACCAAACCCATTCTTTTCTATATTGTTTTATGTCTTCCATGGCATGTTCTTCCGATGAACTTTGACGATTTCTTCCCAAATATGTATATAACAAATAAATAGTACCTACATTTGACTTGTCAAAAGGTGACACAGATAAATTCAATTTGTTTCAAGAAAGTCTGAACGTTTCTTTGAAGCTTGCAAAAATTTTTCCAGCACAGATAACATTTTTGTTCTTCGAACGATATTTTCTATTCACTCATCACAATTTTTCAAAAGTCCTGGTATTCCATCAATATTTTCTGCACCATATAATGTTCCTCTACTTCAGTATTCCCTTAATACTCGCTAAGCCGACTTTACTACTTGTAAACTAATAATGTACTCACTGCTTGAGAATATTTTTGGTTTTTCATCCAATATTTATTTATTTATCTGTCAGAACTATCAAAAATGAAAACTATCAGCTAATGTCAATATTAAAAAGTGTTGTGTGAAACTGGGCTGAATCTGACCAATCAGAGGTCTACAGAATTGCCAACTTAAATTCAAATCACTCCTCCTGGTTTTTAAATGAAGTATAGCTTGTTTTTAAACTAAGAGGAGCGATTTGAATTTAAGTTGGCATTTTTGCAGCCTAGTGATTGGTTAAATTGCCGCCCGTTTCACACAGCTTTTTTGATACAAGTGATACACCTGACAACGATATTTGTCAGGTTTGGGTTTATATGAAAATATTCTAACCTCAATCTTTATTAGGTAGGTACATCTTTTTCACGTTAGTTGTTTTATTTTTAGCTAAATATTATATTCCAACTATGTTAAGTGGTATTTTTATTATTCATTCAGTTTGATAAACAAAATCTATGCTCGTTTTTTCTTGTTAATAATATAAATTTCCAAGTAAAATTTTATTATTGTAAATATTTTATTAAGTTTTACTCACATTACAGTACATTATTATGGTATTTATCGAAATCAAAACTTCTGTTGACTTGTAGTTCATGCTCAAATGTGAATAGAGAATAATTTAAACATACAGTAGCTTTTTTGCATATATCATTTCATCGAATTTTACATGAATTTTCTTTTGATAACCTCACATATTGCTCACAATAATGTGACATTTGGTTACAACTTTAGCCATGGCCTGTGGCCAATGATGATTCAAATTGTATACTTACTTGCATTGATCCCTAATTGGACATGACACCTGCGAGCAATATAATACACATATGTCATGTGTCATATGTCAATTAGTTCGAAAAGTCTGAACACGACCCTACCGGAACACCCTCTTAATCTAGTAACTTTTAGTGGTGTAAGTGATGTTTCTTAAAATGCTCCTCCTAGTTAAAAAAAAGGTATAGGCAGTAAAAATACACCTTTTACGCCAGTAGTGTCATTAAAAAGTCACTTTTAACGTAATTTGGAGAACAATAACTGTTGTTTATCATATTATTGATGCTTCATATAAATATGTGCCCATATGTACTTACCCCACATAAGCGCAGCCTGAAATTTAGTAAATTCGTCGGCTTGTAGTTCTTCCCTAGCTAAAATAAGCCTCACAACATGTTGGGGTAAGAGAGTGAAGGAACCCAAATTTAATACTTCATTTCCATGCTCATCCACGAATTCTAAGACCTTAAATTAATAATTTCGTTAGATATAAATATCCAGATTGAAAGAGAAGCAGCAAATATTGAATTAAACACTGCAGACCAACACATTAGCGGCGGCCTTGTTTATTTCTATACCTATATATAATATGCGCACCTTTTGTACTAACGATTTTGTGCATTTGTACTGTATGTATCGTTCTGCTGAAGCTAAAAGTGCACAAACTGTATCGACATTGATACAACATTGAACGAAACCGGCACAAGCCCTCCTTAGTTCGTCCAAACCGTAGTAATCCGCTGCATTCATCACACCTGTAAATACATAAAAAACTGAATTTAAACTTAAAGCTTAATCCAACAAAGCAAAGTAAACTTATTTAAATTTGATTCAATTCACTTCACTTCACAATATATAGTACGCTTGCCTTTGGACGGCGTTTGTCACCAATGGCATTGAAAATTTCTTTGTTCACATTGAGTTTAGAAAAAATATACAATTAAGTTGATATTAATAGAAATTTATAATAAGTTAAATGTATAATGCAAAATATTACCTAATAAAGTCCTGGGTTGAAGGGTAACACATCCTGTATGAATATACTCTATAAGTTGCCGGAAAACGTCAGGTTCAAACTCTTCAATTATGAGTGTCTGGTGTTGCTGGGAACTTGGCTGAAGTAAAAAAATACAAATAGATACAGAGAATCTCCGAAGTTCGTGCTTTAAATTGAAAGGTGAGGGCATTGGAGCTCTTTATATACATTTTTTTGATTGTAAGCCTTCTTCACAGATGCCACATATACTTATTTGTATCCGCGGATATCCGAGGGAGACTAAATATCTTTATCCGTTATTTGTTTTTAGTGCATAAACAATAGGTACTAACTCAATGTGTTCAGTCTAAGAAAGTTGTGGGCCGGATCCGTATCCACGAATATAAATGTTTTCAACGATCCGGCACATCTCCAGTTATAGGTCATGAAAATTGTATCTAAAAATTCTATATTTTCTAAGCCAAGCAATTAGAAATGATAAATGATTATTTTGAAGGCACTAGCTCATTAATCTAACTGCAATATTAAAAGGTGTCTGCTTGTAAAATAAAAAAAGGATTATGCTCATTTTTATAAAGCATGGCATAGAAAGTATAATAATTGCAACTTCCTAAGAAGAACTAGTCACCAAAACTGTTTTTATGAAGAACAGATAATTTCTTCTAATATCTTCCTTCAATTTAAAGCATGAACTCATAAAAATATTAGTTGCTATAAAAATCACCATGCAATAAACTACGAAATATTATATACATTTTTGTTATTTAAGTTTGGGTGGTTATCATTTCTATGGTAACACTCAGTGGCCAGGGACTGTATTTTCGAGATCACCCGAGTACAATTCGTGTACGAAATTGAATGAATTTCGCACGAAAATCGGTTATCCGTATACGAGCACGATTTGTTTCGCATGTGGTGACTCGATTGGGTATGGGTTGTGTTGTGGTGGGTATGCATCATTGGAATATCAAACCTCGTGTACGATTTTAATTCGAATTAAATCGCATAGCATAAAGTTCGACTGATCTAGAAAATACGGCACCACTAGTATTTGCCACAGAGTCGTTCGTCTGGACAGGCACTAAAAGTGATTACAAAGCGAACATTAATTGTAAAGAAGAAGAAAAAACTATTCAATATAAAAATATGTGAATAGGCGATACCATGCGAGAGTGCAATTTCATGAAGCAATAATTATTTTTTTATTATAGTTTGTTTTAAAACGTACAATTTTAACAACCAGATGTTTATTGGATATTACAGAGCTGTACTCAAACTTTACAAAATATTTTACAATTCAGTCGTATAATAAGGTTCACGCTAAATGGTATTGGCTTATCAATTGCAATAAACTACCTGGTTTGTGTAGAAAATCATCAAGTAAAAGTTTCAAATGAGCTACAGCGTCATCTTCAAAGAGCGCTAGCTTATTTTAAGAAAGTAATACTTTTATTAATAAATATTTTGGTGACAACAATTGCCACTGGAATACATCTAATTCGACCTGTTGTTAATCATAAAAAATTCAGTATATATACCCAGATAGCACAAACACGTTTCAAAGACATCTTAGAGACGTTTGTTCACGATTTTCATGACGTTTCGAAGATGTCCGTTAATATCCAAAATATGTTTTGAAGACGTCTTTAGGACGTACATTGTTACAAAACAAGGCGTCTTTGGGACATCCATTTTTGTACGTCTTTAAGACACACAGCTTTGGACGTGTTTATACCGTCTTTATACTGGATGAAAATAAATGTTATGTTTTATCTAATTCCACAAAATTGTATTATATTCATCACTCTTCTTTAACTAGTTTAGCTAATAACTATTGTTGATATATTCTTTTCACCTTCAAAGTGTTTAGATTTAGATTTAGAAGTGGGTTTAACTGAAAAATGTTACTTTTCACTTCTAGATACAGTTCTTTTGACTTTTCTCTTTCCTCCATAATATTCAACAACTATCTGATCTGAGTCCATTGTAAGGTTAGTTCCAAATGTTGATTCATATGATTCTCATGTTAAAGGATGACATTAATAGGAAGTGTATGTCTGTGTCTCTACCTTTCAAGTGCTCAATAATTTAGTAATGCTGGAGCCTTGCCACATTAAAAATTGCTAACAAGAGTTGAACGTCCACATTACCAACATATTTAGAACGTCTTTAAAACATCCCCACAAAGGTGTTTTAAACTTGTCGTGAGAAGAACGTCTTAAAAACGTCCGTTTTACGTACCAGGACGTTTGGACCAAAGTAAGACATGAACTGGACGTCTTTAAGATGTAGTGTGCTATCTGGGTAATATCTAATAACCTATTTAAATGTCAATATATTACTGTTTATCTAAATGGGAGAAATTGCGATACTGAACTAGATTTACAACAGTTGAATATTAGGTAGTGAAAGTAAATGATTCCCCATCTGATTAAAAGCATTTATGCAGTGTGGAAACCACTTACGGAATAAAATTATTTACGTCATTATTTTAGAGAATTATAAAAAATGCCGAGACACGTCAACTTTTGAATTGAGTTGTGCGTTATGTAAACATAAATTTAAATGTACAGGGTGATTCACGCAAGTATGCCATAGTTGGTGTTGTTTTTTTTAATGAAACACCCTGTATATTTGCATATTTTTGAAATCCTCCTAATGAACCGATTCGAACAAACTAAATAGTGTATGGTCAATTATGAATTATACAGGGTGAAATTTTAAAATTAATAACTTATCACACTTGAAATATTGGTACTTTTTTAAATTAGCTAAATATGGATTTATCAAAAATCTAAACTAACTAATTATTAGACGTATTTGTATATTAAACAAAACCTGCTACGCCCATGAATTTTATCATAAATACCTAAAAATTGCCTAAAAACGCCAATAATTAGACAAAATCGGTAAATAATGTGGATTGTTTTAAATCGGTAAATAATGTGGATTGTTTTCTATTCTGTCAGTTGTTGATGTGTTGACAGTTTATACTGAAAAAGTAAAATCTTTGTCAAACACTCTCTCCTTGTCGACATAACAATGAAATATTTAACTGAGTCTCACCGAATTGAGATTTTAATGATGATCGGGTACAGGGATAACTACAGAAGTCATGTTGAAGTGGCAAACTTATTTAATCACAGGTATCCCGAATTGCCTAATATTTCACAAAGTACTGTGTCTAAAATTCATGCACAATTCAGAGAACTTGGACATGTCAAACCATTGAAAAGAAAACCACACTTCGTTGAAGATGATGTGAAAGTGGATATTTTGTTAAGTGTCGAATAGAATCCAACTTCAAGTACACGTCATATTGCCCGTGAAAATAATGTTAGTCATACAACTGTTCTAAGATGTCTTCATAAAGAAAAACTTCATCCCTACAAATTAACTTTTGTGCAGGAGTTAACAGAAGATGATCCAGATCGTAGAATGGATTTCTGCGAAAGATTGATGAATAAGCGTCTCGGCATTTTTTATAATTTTCTAAAATAGTGACGTAATAGTATATTACGTAACGTGTGTGGTAAGGAGCATTTTACGCACGAATGGAAAAGTTACGCACGATGCCGCGTAGCGGCGAGTGCGTAATTCCGTGAGTGCGTAAAATGCTTTACAACACGAGTTACGTACTATACTTTACCTACGACCCACTTGTACTTGTATTTTCCATAAGAAGCATAAGAAATAACAGTTACATAATTAGAGGTGCTTGGTAAACTCCATCTCTATTACTCTATTACCAATGAAAGAAGCACAGTAAAGAACTAACGTTTAATCATTATTATTATATTGTTGATAATCGAAAGTCCATTTTTCAATTATAATCAATACATATACATAGCCCTTTGTGCTTTTCACAGTTAAACGTGGCCATATCTAATGTTTCCAAATAGTAAATTTTGAATAAAATGGAGACGTCTATTGACAGTTGCTAAGATGTTGCTAGGGAAGCCGTGCGATTTACTTTACAGCTGTGCGTTTTTTTTACAGTGCGTAATAGCTGTCATTACATTGATACCGACTGTGTGTTATTGACTGATTACAGGGGGGGTCGTAGGTAAAGAATTTTATTCTATAAGTGGTTTCCACACTAAATGTATTACATATTGAACTATTATACACATAGTAATATAAATATAAACTTCACTAGTTTTTTGACCAATTTATATACACGGTGGCCGGATAAAATCGAAGCATTACCATTACGAGGAACAGCGTCAACTTTTAACCCATTAATACTTATTGACAACTTGAGTTGCCTTACTATTTATTTTGTTCTGTGTTATTTTTGTGCGGAGTTATTTTGTCGAGCGCCATTTTGACTGACTCTTTTCTGCTACAGAGTCGATATTTTTTAGGTTTAGCAAGGTTTTGTAACATAGTTAGAAACTACAAAAATAGTGATTTAGTGAAATTGGAAGCTATAGACATCGTTTGATAATATGTAAGTTTGTTTGTAGTGTGTAAATTTTCATTTTTGATTCGTATTCAGCAACCCTGTACAATCTGTTCATATTTTCCAATTTTAATTATTTGTGTGTCTAAGGGCCGGTTTTACAATAGAGATTTATACTAGGTATAGTTATTCTGGGTATAAAGTTATATCAGAATTTTTACCTAGAATAAAACTAGTTGGTTTTACGATGCTTTTTTACACCGGTATAGCAATTATTGGAGTAGGAATTGCTATACCGATGTAAAAAAGCATCGTAAAACCAACTAGTTTTATTCTAGGTATACATTTTGGTATAACTTTATACCCAGTATAACTATACCTAGTATAAATCTCCCTTGTAAAACCGGCCCTAATTGTGTTGTTTTTTAGACATTTTTTGTCTGTATCTCGTCCGCCATTTTTTGGTTTAAAATTTTGACTTTTGATTCGGACTCAGCAACCTCGAAAACTCTTTGAAAATGCTTTTTATATAATATGCACCTAAAGTGTATTCGGCTACATAATGCACTACCGTGAAATTCGCTACTCACCTAAAATTCCAGTGCAAAACATGCTTTATTTTTTCACTTTGTATAAAAATATTAGATCGATTCACAAATCAAAAAACAGTAAAACAAAACTACATAATGTAAAGGTTCACTCATATAATAGGCCGAGAGCCCCAATACATTTTAGCCCGAGAGCTGGAACCATTTTTTGGGTAGGTATTAGAGGCAAGCTGAAAACTTGTCACAAACCCTATATTATACATCAATAAGGAGCTGCAGACCTGGCTGGTAAGTAGCGGGGCTAAATCTACATAGAGGTATTGCAGATAGAGGCAACAAGTGAGCTCGGAGCCCATCAGCAGCTAAGAGAGAGATAGAAAGTCGGAGGCCTAGACAGTCTTTGTCTAACAACGCAAATGCTGTAAACACAGACAAAGGTAGAGAAACCTCTGATCGAAATTCAGATGGATATTTCCACTTACCTATAGCTTGTTGGCTCTATCCGTATTACCTCTATACATATTGCCTCAGAAATATAGAAAAAAATAATCATTCAAAAATTTAGGGGTTCATTTAGTCACTACTCACCAGCCAGGTCTGCAGCTCCGTGTTGGGGTATAATAGGAGAGGTATATAACAAGTTTTCAGCATACTTCAAATACCTATCTAAAAATTGGTGCCGGCTCTCCTACTATTTCGGCTAAAAATTTATGTAATATTTGAATATACCTAGATATGAGTGAAAAAATGGGTCAACATAAACCTAAGATGAGCGTTAATTTATAATCAAACGTGAATCAATCTGTCTATTTGTAAGTCTAAATATTTACAGTAATGCGGTGCGGAATTCCGAAGAGAAATTATTAAAATACTAAAATTTAAAAGGCGAAAAGGTGTTTCATTAATCTTGTTTGGTAGATAAATATTTTGATAAAATTTCGTAGCATCTGATGTTAGTCAACACCAGAGATAAATACTTGACAGCTATGACAATACTTTTTTCAGAAACATTTTTTTTAGTTTTCCTTTCTGAATATATTTAACTACATCATCGATAATTTCATTGCTTTGATAGTGTAACAGTATAATATTCAACGAGTGCAAAATGATGGCTATTATTCACGCGAATGAAGTTTCCAAAACGAGGGAGCGCAGCGAGTGAGTTTTGGAATCATCCAAGTGAATAATAGCCATTCTACACAAGTAAAAGACTATACTTTCTCCACGACTAAAAAGAAAAAACTTCCAGTGAGGATCGAACCTCGATCGTCCGCGCCATAGTCAACCACCACTAGGCTATAGACTAGAGCATATTTATAAAAATGTAAAGAGTAAATATATATATGTAACTCATATTTTTAATCGGAACCCTTACATTTATAAATGAAATTAATTCTGGGAGGCGTACACATTCACTATCGCTACAGACTGTCTATTTTTTTCTCTTATAATACGTAAAATTATGATTTTATAATTATTTTGACGTTTCAAACGACGCGCTGTCAGAAGCGATTTGCGTTCTTAGGTATTTGACGTTTTAAAGAGACGATTTGATTTCACTGGTGTAAAGAATTTATATCATTATGCAGCTAAATATGTAAAAATAATTTGTGCGTTATTATTTAGTCGTGGAGAAAACACATTCTTCAATTTACTTTTAAACTCAATCACTTTTAAAGCGAGTACTATATTCGCTGTCAAATTACCTTTAAATTTGACCAAATTTTAAAATATCAATCAAGTAAGCAGGGGTCTACCCGAAATTTTGAAAGCATGACAAGCGGTCGAAGAGACAAAAAAATTTGAGCTTTAAACGATGTGAAAACAATGAATTACTAATACTAACTCCAGCTCTATAACTACGTGCGCTTCTCTAGAGCTGTACTTCTTCTAACTATGCTGTATTCAATAAATCGTATAATTTTCCGTTTTTATTATTGTCTTCTTTCATTTACTTTGCAGAATTTGCAAGAATGTATAGTAGAAAATTTGATAATTGAATTGACATTTAGTTAGGAAGTTTATATAAAACGGCAGCTTGGTTCAGATAATGTGAAATATTTTTATTGGCTCTTTTTTATTCTCTTTTCTTATCATTAATTAATAATTCTTGCATCAATAGCACGACCAAGAACTTTATCAAAATATTTTAATTCAATGATAATCCAATCATTATTTCTTTACAACGCATATAATGGTTAAAACTTAAAATGAGATGAGCTCTACTACAGGCAAAGAATACTGGAAAAATTTTGGAGAGGATTATGTTTTTGGTGTTTACCTCTTGGATAGGTGCCAGCTGCTGGGTAAAGCCTCTCTAGTACATAACATACACGTTATAATATGCTAATTCCCTTTTCTATAAGCTTTGCTATTTTGCACTAATTTTTTGCAACCAATACGTAATATTATTTCAAGCTGTAGGTATAATAATTTTAATTTAATGTTGCCTTAAATTTCTCAAACATATTCATAGAATTTCATGGATTAAACTAATTTTGTTTGTAAGAAGATCAAATTATTCTTATATGAATTTAAATAACTCCAAGCTTCCGAACTACACACGATATTTGTATTGATACCGAGTGTGTTGTTTAAATTCTAAATTAGCAATTAGACGAGAAAAAAGTTCACCCAAAAAACGCTCCACCCTCTGTGTCTGCGTTGAAATTTCTAGTACATGACAATAAAAAGTTTAAAATTGATCAATTTTATATTTTCATGAATATTTTACATAAATTACAATATAGAGGCATTCTATTATAAATCAATATTTTTTAATACTGTTATTGGTTGCAATAAATTATTGAATAAATTGTGGAATCAAACTTACCGATTGCGATGCATTTTGTAAATTGAGCAGTGGTTCAGAAGATCGTTTCAAAAATAGACGAAGTTTGTTCTCTCTTGGTGGTGGATCCTTTTTACGTTGAGGACTGGGTGCCTTCAAAACATAGAAAATATGAAAATATACAATAAGATTGAGAAAAATATTGTGTGAGTTGTAAAATGATTTCCATACTGAAACCAGCATCTGAATTGATTCTTTTGCACACAGCAAAGGACCACCTCATGCACATATTATTTTTATATTTTATCTTGGGATTTTATATTTATTTGATATTTACTGTAATAAGGGATTCAGTCGTAATCCTCAAAACTAAGGGGTGAGGAGCATTTAGCCCACACCGAAAGGTTTGCAAATAGAGAGTTCATTTAACAATATAAGCTATTAAGTTTTCATATGTAATCTATAATACGTTTCTCGCCCATTTACAATTAACTGAATTCATTATCATAATCATATTCTTTCAATAATAATATATATTACCAGTATTTAATTATTATTATTTTCATTATCTAGTTTCTACTAAGTATTTAATATTATATTTCATTATTTATTCTCTATTTCTTGGTTTTCTTTTTTATAATAAACTCATTTAAATTCGATAACGTTTAGTTTGCTTTCATGCATAATAAGTAATACCTTATCCTGAACCTTATACCAGACGTAACCCTACACACAAAGACCTCTCATTATCAACAACAACTGATAGCAGCGGAGGCCGGATCTATCCTTTCGGACTTTTCTTACAGGAGTCGTTGATTCCTGTTTCCCACGTACTCGTGGGTGGTGACAGCCAGCTACGCTGCCTTTTTGTTATTTTCAGGGACCATACATATTGGTATTGCCGGTTATTACATTGGTGACGTTTTACTTTTTTTATAGGATATTACATTGGTGATTTTACTTCGTTATTGGTTATTACATTGGCATCCGGCACCAGTGCCATACTGTGTGTGGAAGGGTAAAATTGATTGTACAAGTAATGCTTTTCGTAATTGGAAAGAGTATAAAAAATAGAATCTACTTATTTCCTTTTTATTTTTCCGCAGACAATTTTACTACCAAAAATTTACTGTCAAAGTTATAATTTATGCACGTTTTGAGGTTGAAAATGGTATCGGAGAAATTTTATTTTTTATTTTTTAGCTTGAAATGAAATCTATTCAATGCATCTAGAGAAGCATCCCAGACATTCAATTGAGTGTGTATGTTTACGAGTACCGACCACTGAAAAATTTTATTACAGAGGGCCGTACTTGGGACATACTCATACTCATTCAATAATCTTCGAATATTTCGAACACCCTGTATAAGGATTAGTATTTGGAAACTATGCACTTCTACATTTTTAGAATAACAAGAGTAAAATACGAGACATGAATTTATACTTAAAAAAATGGATTTTTATTAATTTTATTAATTGTCATGAAAAAAAATCAAAAAATTCTATCATCATTGTCCGAACGAAGCTAGTCTAACCTACAAAAATTGCTCAAAATAACCTCCATTCTGCTCTATGCACTTTCTTGCCCTTTTTGTAATATTGCGAACGGACCTTCTGATCACATCTGGATTATTTCTGATTTCTCCACAGGCATTCTCTATTCTTCGAAAAAGTTCTTTTCTGCTATTGATCTCGGTAGCATATACTTTTGATTTTAAATATTTTAGAAAGTGCATAAAGCAGAATGAAGGTCATTTGGAGCAATTTTTGTAGGTTATGCTTCGATCGGATAATGCTGATAGAATTTTTTGATTTTTTTTCATGACAATTAATAAAATTAATAAAAATCTCTCCATTTTTTAAGTATAAATTTATGTCTCGTATTATACTCTTGTCTGGTCTTAAAATAAATGAGGATAAAACAAAGCTATTGAGAATCAAAAAGAAGTGTGAATATAGGAATATTAAGATTGGAAATTATAATTTTCACGAGGTAGATAAAATGAAATACTTGGGTATAACAATATCTAATGACGGAGACAAAGGAACCGAAATAAAAGAAAGAATAGCAGACACAAATAGAGCATTCCATACCAATAAAAAGCTGTTAAGAAGCGAACTAATAAGTAAGAAGACGAAAATGAGGGTATATAAAACAATTATAAGACCTGTATTCATGTATGGATAAGAAACGTTAACAATGACGAAAAAACATCAGGAAGATTTGAGAATACAAGAGCGTAAGATATTGAGAATGATAGTAGGAATGAAAAAAGTTGGTGATGAATATAAAAACGAACAAACGTAGAATTGGCACATGAAATAGGAAAAGATATAGTGCAAAAAATTGAGGAACAGAGGATAAAATGGTTGGGACACATATGGAGGGCAGGTACAAAGTCAACAATATTTGCAATGATGGAATGGAAACCTTGTGATAAACGGAGGAGAGGAAGACCTAAAGCTACGTGGAGGAATAAGGCAGTGGGAGGAAAAAACAAAAGATAGGAAGAAATGGCGTCAGATTGCCGAAAAAATATAAGGAAATGAAGGAGGAAAAGGGGATTGATCCACCCCAAAAAAAGGATTTAGAGAGCTTTTTAAAGCGGCGCTAGGTACCCCCTCGGGGGTGTTAAGCCAATATGTATGTATGTATTATACTCTTATTATTTTAAATGTAGAAGTGCATAGTTTCCAAATACAAATCGTTATACAGGGTGTTCGAAATATTTGAAACTTATTGAATGAGTATATCCCAAGTACGGCCCTGTAATCAAATTTTATAGTGGTCTGTACTCGTAAACATACAAACTCAATCAAATTTCTAGGATGCTTCTCTAGATGCATTGAATAGATTTCATTTCAAGCTAAAAAATAAAAATAAAAACCTCTCCGATACCATTGTCAACCTCCAAAACGTGCATAAATTATAAACTTTGGCAGTAAATTTTTGGTAGTAAAATTGTTTGCGGAAAAATAAAAAGGAATTAAGTAGATTCTATTTTTTATACTCTTTCCAATTATAAAGACCAATTCCAAAAAAATATATATACAGGGTGTTGTTTTTAGGGAAAACGAGTTTTGAAATTTTTTGTCAAGCCGGACCTGCATTATCTTCATGGAAATGCTTTTGATGGAGTTTCTTGGTAATGGTTATTACGTTTACCAAATTTCAAAATAATATACAGGGTAACTCGGAAGTTATGAGGCTCGAAAGAAATAGGATACATGTATAAAACACCCTGTATCTCGGTTATAAATTGCAGAAGACACTTTAAATATAGGTTTTTGGAAGCACCAAAGTGATCCCCATCTACAGTTAAAGTTAGGTCCTTTCCCAATGAAATACCCTGTATCTAGTTTGTTATTCCTAGAAGCGTTGACTAGAAGCTTTTAATCTGATTGGTATACGTTAAATAAAATATTAACACTAGAGTTGTATATACTTAATCGAGTTTAATGTGAATATTTAACAGGAAATGACGAAACGGTCGACCCAAAGTTTCAAACTATTCTTGGAATATATTTATTAAATAATTTCCTGATTACACTGAAAAAAGTTCTGCAACAGTGAGGGAAAATGTGTACTATATATTTCCATGTCAAATATAGCGAATAATTTTGTCAGACTGTGCGTGAGGTCACCCGCAGTAGTAGGTAACCATTTTGAAAGGTCCACAGCACAGGTATAATACACAGTTGCTATGAGAGATTAGCGAAGTTTTCGTCTAAGACTGGGAGGTGTAGACTATTATTAATTGCAGATAAAGTACGAAGGAAAGTATGCAAACTCCAATGTAAGCTTAGATGATGCAAGTTATGCGCATTCAAGATCATCCGATTATAGTCTGAGAAAACTTCAAGCAAGCCGCCCTGATTTATCACATAGTTTTATTACTTTAATCATAAGATACTGATTCTATTGCAATGAACGAAATTCAAAAAGTTACAATAATCTATTGAATTCGACGTAACTTATCGTATCATATTTAGTTATAGAAATTAAATAAACAAACTGAGATGTTATAACTGAATCAACAAAAAAATTAGATGTACATAAGGAATTAACACTGCTTTGTTTTTTGTTTTAACTTACCTGGTATAACATTTTATGGAAAACACGGGATCTAGCGGCAAGGACAGCTTTGACAGCACATACAGGTTCTCGAGTATCTCCAACAAGGAAGGTAACATCACAAAGTTCTGGCATTGAGGCGAGGAATTTCATGTCTTCGGCTAGGCCGGTTTTATTTTCGAAGGTACTAAGGTCAGGTTCGGCTTCCGCCATTACTATGTAGTTAATAGGTATAAGAAGGTTGTCCGGCATCTAAAAACAAGAATATCATAATAATAAAAAGAATATTTATACTATCTTTTTAACTTAAACAAAACGTGGGACGAAGAGCAATATTAGGTAATTAACATTTTTATGAACTACAATTAACAAACCTCTACCAGATCAATGTTTAAAAAATCTAATGACTATTTCTCTCATGTGCATATTTAACGTATACAGTGCTATTCAAAAGTCCCCTCCCCCCTCGTGTCTTTTGAACGGCTATACACTTACATTAATAAAATTTGGAGGGTGAAAATGAAGTGTTGTAAACTTCTCTACGAATGGTAACAGGTGACGTAATAGTAATAGATGATGTCACAGTGCCACTCTGGCCAATAATTTTAAATAGGACCTTATGGCAAGTGATATCTCGTTTGAAAGGCATTGACATTGTCTACATAGCCATATCAATTTTGTTTCGGTTTAAACTAATTTTGACGGATAAATTAAATAAATACCATGATTATTGAAATTATTTTTTTTTAATTTAATTAAAACAAAACATTATAAAAAAAACTGCACATCCTTAAATGAAAGTATTATTAAAATATCTCTTACCCACTGGTACAATTCTGCTTGTAAACTCCGCTTAAAAGTCACTTGTATCATTCACATAAAAATTCTAACACAACCAATCCTAATTAATTAGCAGTAGGTAAATTGAAAAGATCAATTGACGCAATATGTCGTCCAACCAACAGAACTTTAATCACCGATCGCACACAATATAATAATTCATTATGATTTTAGGAAAGAAAACCACATAATTTGTCATACCAACATTTTGCGGGATGACTTCATTGAAAATTCGTCTCGGTGTTTCCGATATTCTTTCAATTATTCACAAATCATTTTTTATGTTGATATTTAGATAAAATATTAAATAAAAAAGGAAACGTGTTTTGATTAACATTAAACAGATCTACAAATATGTGTCAGTTACAATGATAAGATTAATAACAAATGTGGCTACAAATACAAATGTTGTTGTAAAAAGAATGATGTCTACGACATAGATTATTAAGTTATTAAATCATATTTTGTACTTCCAAGGTTCCTATGAGGCCCTTTATTAATGAGACACCCTGTAAACTGTTAGAAAGTTATTTTGAAATAGAGTAAAATAGATTTTTTCTAATTTTGACATATAAAGTGACACTTTTTAAAACTGATTGACATTATGAAACCTCTTACTTTTTGTAACTAGTTGCATAAAGTAAAATTTTATGTAATTGGTGACGAAAAATGTATTTCAAAATTAGTGACAAAAAGAATTATTCTATTTATTACACTGTTATAATACAAGTTAAAAACATAAATTATAAATTAATTAATTATTATAAATATTGATAACACAATTATTGCAATTATTCAAATTAATTCCCGACGACATATTTTTTTCATTGCTCGAACTTGCTGTTATTTGGGAAGCGGCGCACATTGCATTAGATGTTTCACCAAATATTTCTTGCGCTATAAGTTTTTTATTATTTTATTATTCATGGAATTTTCAACATATCCCTCCGCAACAGATGTAGATTTCCAACCATCCTTGCCACTTTAATTTTAAAATATCAGCGCCATTGTCTACTAGGAAAGTGGCAGAGCTTCTTCTGAAGCAGTGGCCAGTATATAGAACAGGATTTGAAAGACCAAGAAATTGTGCAATAACTTTTGGCAGACTGCTAAATGTGTTAATTCCCACAGGATTTCTGGTACATTTTCCATTCGCATATTTTACAAAAAATCTGTTGTGTAAGAACCTGGGGACGCAACTTAATTTATTTTCTCAATATTTCAACAAGATTCGTATTTTCAATGTCTTCAGTGGTAATTGCAAACCGCCGTATAACTTTTGTTTTTGAAGGTGGGATATCGACATGAAAATGGCTTCCTTCGTCTATAACATTTTCAACTGGAAGAAATATTAATTCTGCTTTTCTGCATGCTCCTGGCAACCTTAGCCATTAAGTATTCTTTGTCATCAGCTTCCACTAAAAATTTGGCAAAATCTTCTTTAATAAAAACTTTTGACTTTTTAGCACTGTACCCGTCCGCTTGCCCTTTAATACATGCTACCAAATTTGTATATTTTTTAATATCAATATTCCTTTTCAGATTTAGTTCAGACCTTAACATTGAGTAAAGTGTCCATAATGTGGAAACTTAGATCTTTCTTACCCTCAAAATATGCAAGTAAAACTTTCTCATCAACATGTTTAATTTTCTTCTCCTCACACCACGTAACAAATTTTTCGTATGCCAAATCATAAACTGCCTTTGACTTTTTGGGAATTACTAATAATAGAGCATTACCTGCTGCCTCTTCAATATCGCTTGGTAGCTCTTCAGAACTTGAATCACTCATTTTTTACAAATAAAACTAAAAATATATCAATCTCGCTAAAAACCTTCCGTCTAGAATTTTTTACAAAATGTCAAACTAACAACTAACATGAAGTAACAGCAACAAACTAAATTTATATTTTCCAAATTTTTATCAATTATATTAAATTTTATTTTTTTATTTCTTTCTTCAAAATTAGAAAAAATCTTGTAGGTATGCAATACGCTACGAAATGAAATTTTGTGTAACTAACAAAATTAGGCATTTTGTAACTGATGGCATAAATAGCTATTTTGTACAGAAGGTGATAAGTGACAAAATGGGATATTCAAAAATAAAATTATTTTATTTAGTTTCTATATTCACAGAAAAAAAATTAAAACAAAAATTTACTGAAATAATTATGCTACTTATGATGCAGATACGTCACTAGTTTATATGTGAAGTTGTCAATAGTCTTCCTTGGCTGTTCCATTTTCAACTCATTCTTCTTTCTTCTTCATTGATATGTTTGAGCTTGTTTAGGACAAAACTTTTGACATCTGGCATATATCGCACTGTTGTTAACTTTGTGCAATTTCAACTTGAAGCGTTTTATCAATAAAAGGCATAAAACTAATAAGAAATTTAAACCACACGCAAATGCAAACAGGTCACTCTAACCTAAACTTCTTCTTTTTTGCTTCAATTTGGGTAGCTCCCTCTCTTATGAATATTTTGTTCCGTGACAAAATATGTGACTAACTTCAAATTATACTAGTGACGTCAAAATCTAGAATTTTGAGAAATTTTAATAGAATATTTTTGAAATGGCGGGGGTTAAAAACAAAAGGACGCTAATGATGCTATTAAAATTTATTAAAATTGATTAATTACGGTGCGAAATAATGTGTTCCCGATCTGCTACTCATTAACAAGAATCTTTTTGAAGTTGAACACCTTTTTAATAAAATAATAGATTGTTGCTGGAGTCCAGAGAGGATTGTATTTCAAATATTTTAATTATAAATAAAACGTATGCTGCTATTGTAAATGTAGTGATCATTAAAATGGGCAAATCATAGATATTAATTGACGATTAGCAATTTTGCACACAAATAATTATTATAATGACCACATTTTAAACTTTTCCTTTAAATAAATAAACCAAAAACTTATTATATAGTTGGGTACCTACACCTCGTAAATTGCTTACTAAAAACGGCTGATTTCTGTGTTGCGAAAAATAAAATCGATTAACTTACCTGTTGAGCAGATTAGAAACTTTTTGAATGAAAATTGAGAAAAGAATAGAAGTGAAAGATATTTATAGCAAGTAACTAATTAGCGTTCATAGAAAGCGGTTCACTGTAAAGCACATCATTTATACAAGCAAAACAACGACATTTATAAATAAATTTGCGAGTAAAACTTTCGTGCAATTTTCACTTGAGACGCGATGGAAAATGCCGAGTGAGCTGGAAAATCAGGAACTGTTGAATGCGCGCATGTACAAAAATAATGATCATATCAGTGCTTGTGATGAGAGAGATGCATTATTAATTTAGAAACAAAAATTGGAATTAATGGAGAGAGAGATATTTTCAATTACATTTTTATTGGAAATGTTTAGGGAATTATTTCTCACTGGAGGCTTCCAGAGAATAAACGAAAATGCAATCGTTGCCAGATAAAATAAAGAGATAACAGATTTAATAGATATATTTT
>CAJUYI010001432.1:35391-54672 GCA_910591695.1 Galerucella pusilla
AGAATAATGCCGTCGTTTTGTTCTGTTGTTGGATGTTTAAAGAGAAAAGAAAGGGAGAATGCAGGATTATTTTCGAAAGCGTTAAAAGAATGGGGGAAATTATTAGATGTATTATCAACAGAGCGGGGAGCCTGTTGGATTAGAGCATTAAAAGATTCAGACATTTTCTTGAAGAGCGCAAGTATATGTTCCGATCATTTTATTACAGGTGTGAAGATTACGATTGTGATTATTAAAACCTTACTCACCACAAACACAAAATTTTAAAATAAAATGGACTTAGATGCACAAACTAATAGCTTTAAATCGCTTTGTTTCCTCCCAGACAAGATGGCCGACTTGCCAGAGTCGTGATCTTAAATGGTCCTTTGAGAGCAGGTGAGAGTTTTTTATGGGTGAGAGAGGTATAAAAAATGTCGGAAAATAGCTGTAAATTCTGAAATTCCTATAAGCATAACCAGACGCTTTTTCAAAAGAACTCCTCATGGATATTTTCGATAGAGCTTGAATGTTTTGAGTCCAAACTTGTACATTTTTATGGGCTGCTTTACAAAATATTTGTTGTTTTGTATAGGTACGACATTCTTTCTGCGGAATGGTAGGTACGTAAAATACTTACTTGGCTACCTGTGAGCCCATAAATGTCTTCCCAGTTTTGACTCTTGGAGCATACGCCCTCATATATGGATCAACACTTAAATATTCAGCAGCTACCAGGAATTCTGTACAAAAATTCACAAAATGTTATTCAACATAATGAATGCTGAAGGAAGGTACCTAATTTCATGTTTTTTAAACTGCCAAAAAATGCTCTGAATAGCTGACTAGAATTATATTATTCTGGAATATGTTTAGAATTATGAAGGAACAAGATCAATTGATATTTTTGAACTTGAGAAAACCGTTGAAAAATTGTTATTTTCTTACGTTAACTCTGAGTGCAAAAAATGAATCCTTCAGGATTTCTTGAAGATATAGAAATATTTATTTGCTAACTGGACCTGTACTACATAATAGAAACTTTGTACCGCTACTGAACTCAGATTGAATATTAAATAATACCGCTCTGTTCACTCATCAGTACATATTTTACATGCTTTTATTTCAAATGCCTATAAAATCAAGGATTTCAACATCGTCAGAGAAAAATAGCATTCGAATAATGTAAACGTTTTGTAAACTTTTATTTGTGTACAGGTATGTGTTCGATATATAGGTACCTAACCTCAAAATTGCTACTTATCTGATTTTTTGAGTGTACAATTCAACACGATTTTGCAGTGAATATAAAATAATGTTTATACTTTTCATCACAAATAACGAAAGTTATAACTTCTACTATAAGTTATTAAATTAATTATTCACCTCCATCTTTTAATGCCGGTAGTTCTTCATTTACTAGTTTAAAATCACTTTCCTTTGGAAAGCCTTGGAATTGCTTTTGAAAAATAAAAGCCTTTGCACTAACACATCTTTTCGAACCAAAATTGATTTGTTTTAAAGCTGATTTAGTTAAAAAGCCACATAACACACTCATTTTTTCTACTGTACTTAAATTAAAAATGTCAACAGATTATTGATAGAATAATCGGTATTTTACAATTCTTTAGGTATATTTATTTTTTATTTTCAACAGAGTCGTATTAGCTCAAAGTGGATTACAAAAATATTAACTAATATTTAATGTGAAAATTTTTAAACGAGGGCGAACATACAACTTTTAAGATACAACCAAAATATTGTTCTTGATGCTAAGCCCATTATTTAAATAATCTAATAGGCCTATCTTATCAATATCACAGTGTAGTCGTTATAGTAGGCAATCTGATTAAAACATCTAACAGTCTAAATGCTCTCTTTGGAAAACCACTGTCTCATTTTCCATCTTCAGTACAATCATTCTTATATTTCTGAAAGTTAAAAGTTACTATAATTATTATGAGTTAATATCATTAGATATTGGAGGATGATGCAATGATGAAAGCACTGAATTCGTAAGAGCTGTAGACAAAAGAACACGTATCATCGGAACCAGAAGAGTTTCTCTTGTTTTCTTTTTCTCGCTAAATAGCCAATTTAATAGATAATATTAAAGTTATTTCATTGTAGCCGAAATTTTTATTGTCAGTAAGTAAAAAGTACCATAACTTTATCTTAGTAAAGAAACAATTTCGCTCACTACTTTGCATGTAGGTACTTACTTTTAGTTCAAACTGTACCCTAAAACATACCTTTACGTATACTTGATTTAAATCCGGAAAATAGACTTTTACGTAATGAAATATTAGAGGAAAGTCACCAAATATGAAATAAGTACCATTTTGTTTTTGGGATATAAAAAAAACTTCATATAAATTAAATCAGTTTAATGTTTCTACTTATCAGTCATGTAGTAATTAACAGCCTTTAATCAAGTATATTAGTTATCAAATTAAAATCTAACACAAAAAACAAAATCACAAATCAGTAACCAAATATGGAATAGGTATCCATATATGGAATATAAGCATAAATCAACATAACAATAACAAAAATGGACATTAATATCTTTGAGATCAATTAAATAAATATAATATATTGTGATAAATGAAAGAAGTTACATAATTACTTGCAAAAGTCACAGATCCAAATATCAAACTCTGGACCAGCACAATCATAATGTGCCCAGAGCCCACACATTTAATATTCCATAATTAGACACCGACGACTGTCCATATTTGGATTTTTATACTAGTTCAAACTCTTCTAAATATTTTTTAAAGTCACAATATTTTAATGACAAAAGATCACAAAATGGTGAAATAAACATAATACCGATATACTAAATAGTATAACACTTACGTAAACAAACATAACAGCTGGTAATACTCATTTATTACTTACCTTTAAAATTTTCTGCACTACAAAACAAAACACGCCTGCCACACGTGAAGCATTCGCGCAACTGACTCGATGGTGTGGGTGCGATAGTTAGTAGACCGAATGAAACAGAAGATGGTCGAGTGTTGCGTTTCATACTTATAGTCTTAGAGAAATGAAGGCATTCCATATTAGGATACTATTCCATATTTGGTGACTTTCCTCTACGTGCTAAGTGTACTATCCCGTAATGAAATTTTACAGGCTTTTATATATTAAAAACTAATAAACACTCAGTAAGGTATGCTTCAAAAGTATGCATATATACATTTATTGAAATTCAACAGCAAAACAATAAACAGAACTTACTTATTGCCTTTATTAATATTAACGGTTATATTTTCGTTTCCATGAATTTGGATTTCTGGAATTTCATTAAATGAATGATTTATCAAAGAACTGCTACTTGCTGTGACACATTTCACACTTCAACTAAGTTTTCTCCAGTTCGTATCATGCGGGAGATACCCTGTTCTTCCCCTCGATTGAATCTTCGATATATTCTTCTGCCACCGAAGAGCTTTTCTATCCCCCCCCTTCCCCCAAACATGGGCTCCAGCATCAGCCAGTATCGATATCTGTATCAAGGACTAGTAACGTAAATATCTATTGAATCTCTATCTAAAATCTAAATTCGTCTACAGCAACAAAAATATATTTGAAACAGTTCCAGTTCACTCGAGAATTATATTACATTTTAAATAATATATAATTTTTTATAAATTATAATTAATAGTTAAGATTTTGTCCCCTCCTATTGATACGACTATGCTTTAAGTACAAAGTGCACTGTGGTCTTTGGCGCATGATTAACTTACCGACCATAAAGGAGGGAGTTGGAGGGAGTGTTGTCGCATAAGAAAGATAATGTAAAATGTCAACATACTATTATTGTAACATATGTAACGTAAAATGTAGGTTATGTAGAAGATTTTCCATATTTCATTAGATAATTTAAAGTATCCGGTTTTGTATATAATACCGCCCACCATATAGAGTTTTATCATACATTTATTTTTAGTTGTAAATGTGTGGAAATTCCAAAACAAGACGATTTAGAAATTGACAGTTATTTGGATTTGGAACTGGCTAATATGTTGTGGAAATTATACAATAATGTCAACAGATTTTAGTTCTGGTATGTAATATTTTAATATAACAATATTTACGTATAAATGTAATATTATTATTTTTCCAGCTTCTGTACCACAAATTTATAGACAATTATTTGATGCTTGTTCAAATGATGGCCAACCAGTACTTCATGACGTTTATCAAAGTTTACTTACTAAATCCAAATTGTCTACTTCTCAAATTGAAAAAATATGCAGCCTAGTTGATTCTTCTAATGAAGGAGTTAATAGAACCAATTTTTATAAGACTTTAGCCTTGATTGCTTGGAGTCAACAAGGAAAACAATTATCTGATAAGTTGTTTGAAAATTGCACAGAAAAAGGTAAGTTTACTTCATTTTAAAAAATTGTAAACTAGAAAATATAATGTAATATTTTGAGGAAAAAAAATCTATACAAAAGCAAACTGTGCCAATCAATGTCTCGACCCAAGAAACACCCGAGACAAATTTTGAGCATTTTTTTCGTCGAAAACATTCTTTTTGGCGGATATTTTGAAATATTTCGCGATATAAACTGATTTCTGCCAACTCCCTCACTGTTTGTATTTATCGGCTTAAAATCCACTGAAATAGGTGAGTAGAATTTTCCCCTGGATCGATTGGTGAAAACTAGATCGTTCTATCTATCATATTAGTCGAGTTATCAGCATCTTTTGTTTTGAAAATTAGATTTTCGATATTTTCATACTCCATTTGGAGGAGAAAAAATGATTTCATACAAAAACAAACTGTGCCAGTCAGTTTCTCGTCCCAAAAAAACCCCGAGACAAATTTTGAGTACTTTTTACGCCGAAAACATTTTTTTACGAATATTTTGAAATATTTTGCGATATAAACTGCTTTCTGTCAAATCCCACATTGTCCGGAATTATCGACTCAAAACCCACTGGAATATGTATAAAATTGTCTCCTGAATCGATTGGTGAAGACTAGAACGCTCTATCTATCATGTTAGTTAAGTTATGAGTATGTTTAGTTTTGAAAGGTGGATTTTCGAAAATTTCATGACTCCATTTA
This sequence comes from Galerucella pusilla, assembly GCA_910591695.1. Classification (NCBI taxonomy): domain Eukaryota; kingdom Metazoa; phylum Arthropoda; class Insecta; order Coleoptera; family Chrysomelidae; genus Galerucella; species Galerucella pusilla. The sequence goes on from CAJUYI010001432.1 coordinate 40,463, forward strand.
AAAGAGAAAAATTGATTTTATAAAAAAACAAACTGTGCCAGTCAATTTCTCGTCCCAATAAACCTCTCTAGGCGAATTTTGAGCATTTTTTATTCCGAAAACATTTTTTGACGAAAATTTTGAAATATTTCGCGATATTAATTGCTTTCTGCCAACTCCCTTATTATTGCTTGGAATTATTAACCATTACAACATGTAAACATTTTTTTCTGAATCCATTGGTGAAGTCTAAAACGTTCTATCTATCCAATTAGTCGAGTTATAAGTATTTTTTATCTTCTGTAAGTTCCTTGTGGCATTATTTATGAAGAACAATCTTCAAAAAATTGCATATATCAGATATCTTGTGAATGCAACAAATTCTATTTAGGTGAAACATCTAGACCATTGAAAGTCCGAATAAGTGAACATAAAAAATACATCAAAGATAGGGAGTTCTTTAAGTCAGGTATTTGTAAACATGCTTGGGTAGAGGGGCATAAAATTCAATGGGATTCGACAAAAATAATATTGAAAGAGCCCAATAATAAAAGACGAAAAATCAAAGAAAGTGCTTTAATACAACTAAATGCAGATAAATGTGTAGCTAGTATTTCATCTGAATGTAGTCAAATTTGGTTACCGATGTTAGAAAGAGAAATTTCCAATAATCAATTACCTGATGCGTTATCAGGATAGCATCATAAGTTTTTATCCAGGTTTTCTTATGACTAATCATTGGAATAGTTGTTAATCGATACACACTTCAATACAAAAAATTACCAAACTGAGTTATACATATTTTTAAAACAAAAATAATCATACACAAAAAAGTAACAACAAACGCGTTTTATTAACAACATTTCCAAAAAAGCGAAAAAAAGCGCTATCCCAATAAAAACCGTTCCTGGAACGTGCACTTCACTGGATTCCATTTCTAGTAGACTACCATATCTTTGGAATGTCATAAAATAAAATATTTTATTTCACATTTTACCAGAGATGTGATCTACTATGAATGGACCTTAATAAAATTTGACAACAAAGTTTTGTAGTCTTAAACTTCAAAATATTATTGATTGTCTAGTTGTAATATTTTTTCGTTGTGTCAGATAGGGACCAAACATTATTTTATTATTAGTTAATCTTGACAAAGGTAGCTGGAACGCTACCGAAACGTCGAAATAAAAAAAAATAAAAAACATTATTGTGGTTTGATTCCCAAAAAATAAGAGACAAAATAAGTATTTTTTATTTTTCAACAATGTATTTTAAATATAGAAGACATGACGAATATTTTTTTACTAGGCAATGTCCACTTATTTTTTATTGTTCTACTGCAGGGCCAACTTTTTTTTGAAGCTCCCTGTATGAACTTAATTTAACTACAGATTGGTAGTTTCAGTAACGTGTCCTATCTCTTGTGAATGTGTTGCAATTGGTTGAATAATTTTGTAGATAATCTTCTGAATTGTAAACAATCCTTGAACTTTTAATCTTTGATGGATAATAAATTTTAATAAAAAAAATGATGATGTCAAATAATATCAGCAAAATAGTGTTTTGGATGGTGGTCGTAGGAAATAATATATTGTTTACCGAGTTGGAAAAGTTTAAAATTCTTTGACGACTGTGAAGCACAGAGTCCAGGATGTGGCTTTTCCAACGAGGTAAACAGACTATTTTTCCGCAAATCGTTTAAAATGTTAACAAATTTTGAAAAAATCGCGAATAATTTTATTCACAAATAAATGGTGCTTTGAATTTCGTAATAAAATTACTTGGGTTACTTTGGAAACATATATTAAGGTTGAATTATCAAACTTGAGGCATATAATAGTTATTTACGTTATAATTAGTAGGATATGGACATTATTAACGCACTCATGTGAAGTTTGCACATGTGTAATCACATAAGTGCGTTAATAATTCCTATCACACATGTTATGTACACAATTTTAGCTACAACTCTTCATTAGTATTATTAAGACTACCTATATTATAAAATAAAATAAAAATTTCGTATTTTTAATAATATCGACTGCAAACATAAGATACTATGTGTATCATATTCTGCGACCATAGCAACAAAGACAAACAAAGCTGTGGAAATAAAATAAATTAGTTATGTCATCAAATTGTCAAAGTTGAATGAACAAAAATCTATAAAAATGATTTCAAGCGTAGACAATCTCCTTTCGGAAATTGGAAAATGCAGCTTCCATTGTTATTTTAAATATTTTATTCTGGTATTAATATGTTTCTAGATTCTTATTATCGCACTAGTGCGGTAATATACGTCATTATGACACTTTTTATAGTGTCAAATCGTACCCGTTACATGACAGTTGTAGATAAATATAATTATACTGGTGTTCTCGAAAGTAAAATGATAAGTGATGATTAATTTTTCATTTTTGGGACTCCTCCAGAGCTGAGGCAGTGCATAAGGTTCAAGAGTTGCGAAGGACTATGTATACGCAGATTTTGAGTGAGTCGGGGAGCTGTTCAGTATACAGTCAACCGGTAAACAGTTTCAGTATACAGTGAGTGAACAGATAGTGAACATAAATAGTGCTGAAGATAAATTAGGACAATTATTATACCGAGTGTAGATAAATTAGTAGACATTAAGTAGTGTGTATAGAAATTAAGATTATCATAGTGTGTAAGTGTTTCTTCAATAAATCAATAGTAATTAGCCATAGTGAGCGTAATAATTTCATTCCACGTTAAAAACAGTTCAAATAAATAAGAACAACATTACAATAGTATACATACAACTGTAAGGAAATATCATTTTCTTACAGTAAGGAAGTGAATACAAAATATTGACTTTTCCTTTGAGAAATTTTGTCTGAAATGTCAAAATTTTCTAGCGATTTGCGGAAAAAAATATTCTTTGGAATACCAAACATCACATTAGTATACATAGGAAAATTACTAAGATTATCAAAAAGTTTAGATGGAAATGTTCTTTTACTATAAGAACTAATTCAGTTTTTTAAGCATACTTAATTTTAAAACGTCCAAAAATGATTTTCCCGTGCGAACATGACCGGCAATCGTACACTAAGGAAATATACTATGATGCATTGTTTGGTAATATTTTGTTTTGTATTTTTAGAATATCCAACTCCAGAAATCAATGATGTAGCTCAAATGAAAATTATGAAAATACAACTCTACAAGAAACAGAGCCTAAGTCCATTTAGTTATTGTTCAATAGTAAAAAGAGATTCAATAAATGTTCATTTAGTACCTGAAAAGAAAGGATTAATTTTAAAATACTCAGAATATATCGTTACTTCCGAAAGATATAAAACTAAAGTTACCAGAAGATACAACGATTTCGTTGCTTTAAAAGAACTGTTACTTAATAGATTCCCTTACAGGTAAATTTTTCACTTACTTGATACCTTTTATTTAATATTGAAATAATTTTATTTGTATGAATATTCGCAAATAAAATTATTTAAATCATAGCCATTTTCTTTTCTTACATTTTGTACTTGTTTATGTTACAGACTAGTCCCATCCTTGCCGCCAAAAAAAATTGTTTCCGATGCGCATTTTTTAGAATCTAGAAGAAGAGCTTTACAAAGATGGTTGACATTAGTCAGCAGACATCCCGTAATATCCCAGGACCCTATCATGGTATTTTTTCTTGTTGATCATGGTCCTGATTTCCAACATAGGGTCAAGGATATGTTTGGAAGAATGCCAGATGAGTTCACGACTTCAGATATTGCTGCTACGGCAAAGGTATGTGAAACGTATTATTATTACAGTTTGTACAAGTCATTTGGAACCCCAATGAAGTTGAAAGTATTAAATTAAAGTACCTCCATTGGGTGTTAAAAAACGTTGACCACAAAATCTAATGTTTGCATTTGCATCACTTCTATTTTCTTTGAACTGGTTCAACTCAGATGTACTTACTTGAATTTTATGTAAAATAATCGTTTTTCCACTTAGGAACTACTCCCTCCAGAATACAGTCAAATGGCTGTAAATTCTCAGAATATAAGAACTCTCGTAAACGTTATTGGTAAAATGAAGCATTTAACAGAAGAAAATGTTGAGAGGTTTAATTCGTCAGGAAGAGATTTTGACGAGTTTATGAACCAAGTTAAAACGCTTAGCACACTTAACATTGAACGAGCTCAAAATAGTATAGAAAATTGGAGCGGGATGCAAAGAGGATTTGACATTATGTCGAGGTAAGTTTATTCTTGTGTAAAGCTGCTCCAAATAATGTTTATCACAGCGTCATGCAGGATAATAACAAACATCTAGTTTGTGTATAAAATAGATGTAACCCTAGCCAACAGAATACACTATTACGTGCTCTTGTCGGTAGATCAGAAGTAAAAAGAGAATGATCAACACCCGGATCGGACTCGGTGCGGCTAGGTGTGTTCCGGACTTAATCCGTTATTTCACAAAGTATATGTTTTGTGTAATTTTGTTGTAATAAATTTATTTTTGATTATCTTTTAGAGAGATGTCTGCATTAACTAATAAATCAAATCAACAGGCGTACTTAGAACAAAATGACGTATGTGAAAGACTAGGATTACTGTTGGACATTCTAGTAGCACATAAAGAGTTATGCGAACGACTAGAAAAGGGTCTACATCACGATCATGCGGCAGCCCTTTCAAAGCTGCTCTCTATGAAAAAAAGGAAAATACAGGGTGTTATTAGAGGAACAGATGTGAGTATTGTTTATTTCTATTTCCATGCTATTTTTTGTTTTTAAGATCTTTGTAAAGTAAGTATTATGCGCAAAACGAGTAATCCATAAAAATTATCATAATAGAGGTGAAGCTAACAGGCGACCACAAAAATATCGTTGGATAACAAACCTACAGATTCCCTACTAGATAAACAGATGACTTAATCGAGAGTTTATCAATGCCTTCGCCTTCGGATAAATCTTAGTTGTGGTTGGTCATTCGCATTAGCTGGTAGTAAAACTTTTCGCTATCCTAGCTGTCACTATCTAGTTGATGCTAACCATAGAACACGCACAGTTAAATACACAGTTACATAGCTGACAGATTTAACTGAGCATTGATAAACCCGCTCTAAGACAGATGCAATGATCGGATGGAAATGTTTTTAAGAGATAAACCATGAGGTTCAATCCAGATAATAACTTATACTAGGTTAGATAAACATTTGCGCAAAAATGTTACTAGAATTATTGGAAAAATTAACCTGCAGTGGCAAAATAAACTTCGTAGCTCTTGGATTTATTTAGAAATACTGAATATTAATAAAATATGAAAGTAAAATGGTAAAAGATTAAATTTGTCGGTCAACTTATCTTCAAAAAGGTTATGCAAATAAAAAGTGTTAAAAGTAACTGAAAAGGTGATGACTATAAAGTATAATGTAGTGTGGGAGTGTAACTAAAAATGTTAAAACATTTATTGAAACAATAATTATGGCATGGTTCTCTTTTGAAAAGTGTTAATTAACAAAATTTTATTGTTTCAGGCTGAAAGTGTTGAACATTTAGAATCTAAAATGCTGACACAAGAAAATGTTATTACAAATATGGAATTGCGAGCCGATTTTAGTTTATATTGTGTACATATGGAAACTCAATTAGTATATGCTTATTTAGAAACATTATCGGATATTATGAAAAATTTAATGAATCTCCAAATTAAATCTCACTTAGAAGTAAGTAGTTGAAAACAATCCTTCTGTATTGTATGTATATGTATATAGTTATTATTCCATCACGACAAATTCCTATATAGAATTCATAAAATATGCACGCCCACGTTTTTTACAATTACAAATGATATAATGATATGTTGTTGACTTGAAAATGAATAATTACCGTGGGTACAGCTAGTATTGTAAACTTATATTCACAAATGAATATATACGCGAGAGTGAAGTGGTATTACATTTTTTTAACATGGGTTATTTCACATAATCTTATAGATTCCAGATTTAGGCGGGTGGAGAGCTTGCACGGCTGACCAAGGTCTTGAGCATTATTTTTCCTTCATCTAAATCTAAAATGTATGAAAAACTGATCTTAAATGCCGTGTTCGGTTTTTGTTTACATCTGGTGTAAATGATATCTGAATAGAGTACAATTTCCCTACAATGGTCACACTCTGTACATGTGGCTACTACCTCAAATAATGCTCCAACTAAAAATGAATGAATGAATGAAAATGCTCATTTTGTGAAATTTTAAGAGACTTAGGGCCAACTGCAGCGCTGCTACTTAAGCATTTAAGTGGGACTTAGGAAATATGTGTGACTGCACCGCGTCGTAAGTCGATCTTAACGTAAGTCGAAGAGTAGGTTCTACTTAAGTCCTACTTATGTGGAAGTAAGGTTATGTCTTGGCACTTGGCAGAAAAACTATCAAAATATAAAGAGGTTAGTTTATAAAGTCAAACAAAATGGAATTAATAATGGATATAGAGCATTTTAATGATCTTTACGAAATGGATGATCTTGACAGAATGGAATTAATTGAATTTGGTGTTCCCAGGAATATAATTTTTATATCACCCTATCCGAATATACATTTTTTTCAAAGCTTTCATTACGAAAAGAAGAGTCAGATTTCTACCACCACTATTAAAAGATCGATAGTTTTATCCATGAACACTGGGCATGGATCAATGGGAGACACAGCTCTTCAATTACTCGATTATATATTATATTGTTTATATTTTTCATTATCAGGATTCAGTGTCACATATGTCACAATTCAATTTTTACCAAAATCAAAATCCCTGTCTGCCTGTCCACATCCTGTCTTTAGTCGACTTAGCTAGATAAGACACGGTGCAGTTAAATTACACCAAGTTTTACTTAATGAATAAAGTTTTACTTATGAAAGTATTATCTTCTGTATGTTCCTTGTGGTATATTATTCATTCTTTTTTTAATTTCTTGGGAAATTAAACCACAAAATTTTTGAATTCTTTATTTCAACGTTTCGGTAGCGTTCCAGCTACCGTTGTCAAGAAAAAATAAGTAAAAATGAATTTTTATTCCTAACTGACACAACAGAAAAAATTTGAAAGTATTACTTAAAAGAAGAAACGGTGCAGTTGGCCCTTAGGAAATATGTGTAACTGCACCGCGTCGTGTAAGTCGAAGTGTAGGTTCTACTTAAGTCCTACTTAGGTGAAAGTAAGGTTATGTCTGCTTGGCACTTGGCAGACAAAATGATCAAAATATAGAGAGGTTAATCAAACAAAATGGAATTAATAATGAATATAGAGCTTTTTGAAGACCTTTACAGAATGGAATTGATTGAATTTGGTGATCCCAAGAATATAGCTTCCAGACAACACTATTTTTTATAACGCCCTATCCGAATATAAATGTTTTAAAAAGTTTCGATTACGAGAAGGAACAGTCAGATTTCTACTACCACTATTAAAAGATCGATAGTTTTATCCATGAACACTGGGCATAAATCACTGGAAGACGCAGCTCTTCATTTTTACTTCATTATATTCAATATTGTATATATTTTAAATATAATTGTCATTCTCATTATCAGAATTTAATGTCACATATGTCACATTTCAATTTTTACCAAAATCAAAATCCCTGTCCGCATGTCTTTAATCGACTTAGCTAAATAAGACACGGTGCAGTTGAATTACACCAAGTTTTACTTATGAAAGTATTACTTAGTAGAAAAACGGTGCAGTTGACCCTAAACATTCTAATAAATAGTCACAACTCTGAGAGTTCTCCCTGTACATGTGTGGATCAGAGATTGATATCTCTATTTCTGATCCACACATTACTTCCTATATTTTTTTTATTTTGAAACCACAGAATAACGCACTCACACAGAAGCGGCACCAACGCTCTTATAGGTTTGGAAACTGGACTACATATGCGCAGAGCCTCTCTTAGAACGGTTTTCTTCCACTGCTCGTGAGTCGTCTAGCCTCCAACCGTTTTTGATTGCTCTACGAACAAACCTAAAAAGTAGCCTTCATTAATAGGTGCCGATAATTCATTTTATTCTATATGGTTGCTATGTAAAAAGTAGATAAACCGCCCCACTCTCTGTACGTTCCATACTGATATTTTTACATGGGTTTTTGGTTTATTTAAACCTCCTTAACGATTCACCGAAGCGTATGCTATTTCGACAGTTTTCTCGGTGGGTAGTAAGTATAGTTTGTTCAACCATCCTTTGCCGTTACATTATAATCGGTGACGTATTCTGCCGTTTTACGTATGTCTTATATTTGTTGAATGTTATTTTACACTTAACCTCAAAATTATAATCAATGACATATGTTAAGAATTGTTTTCAAAATATGACAACTGAACTGTCAAAAGTAACAGATAAAATTTATGTCGACCTTAGATAAGAAATACGTTAATGACTTCATAATTCCGTCTCATTTATTTCATGAATGAGAGAGCAAGCTGGACAATGTATGACGTAACGGCAAAGGATGGCTGAACAAACTCTACCGATACCGCGTCACTAATGTCAAATAAAACTGGCCTACCCTAATTTCTTATGGAAATGTCAAAGGGTGTACTGCATAGATTCTGCAGAGCATTTCTATGTCTTGTAAGAGCTGTAGAGGTAGGTAACATTGAAGATGAGTTTGTGCGCACGGGGGAGGGCACGCCATCACGTTTGACGCTTGCAGTAGCTTCTCTGTGAATAAATTATTCTCTGTTGAAAGTGAACTACTTTTTTCATTATTTAACAGTTTGCCAATAACAAATTAGAGATAAATAACATCAATTATATAAACCTGAATAACTATTTACATTCCGTAAATTTGAAATATGATTTCACATTAAATTTAATCATGTTTATTTCAGTTTCATGACATTTGGAGCAGAGTCCAAACTTCAGTTCAACCATTTTTTCGCTGTGATAAATTTAACGGCGATGTTATAAACAACAATTGATCATTATATTTATATATTTAAATTAATGTATGTAATGTACATTGTGTAAAAATTAATTTTCTTATAACAATTAATTAGTAATTGCCATTTGCTCCGACTTCATTGACCAATCTAACATTTTTTGTCTTGTATCAAGTGAAGTTTAACGGATTACAGTACTATGACTAGTTTTTGAGATACAAGACGTTTAATTTTTTAGGTAAATCGTGATTTAAAGTAGTCTGTACAAATGGCAACTAATAAAGTAGGTATGTAATGGTTATGGGAACATATATTGTGAAATGAGATTAATTATTGTACATTTTAATAGTACATATTTGAATTTTTATGTTAATTTCAATCTCTACATATATTTTATTGAATAAAATTATTGAATTTTCTGTACAAATAGTTGCTTGACAAGTTGAAAAAGTTGGGATCAAAAGGTTACACTTATTATTAGAATTTGAAAAGAATGTGGATGATCCAGGGATAGTTATTTTACCCGCTTAGAATGTCTCACTGGAATCAGATGACGTAAACTATTCCACCGACAATAATTCGAATAATTGGTTAGTTACATTTGATAGAATGTCCAGTATAGAGGGTGTAATTTTATGCACTAGAGACACAGATACTGGTGTTAAATTACCCATTTTATATCTGAATACATTCAAAGTGAACAATTTACATTTAATTGATCTGTTTAATATGTAATGAATTACTAGAAATTAGATATATATTTGTTACTTGTGAAGTCTATTACTGATCTTTAAGTTGTAGTTTTTGTTAATATGTTGAAAATTGAAGTTTGTTTGTTTTTAATTAAATAAGTGATAAAATATCATGGTGCTTTTGAAAACAATCAAATGATTAACATTCCATTGTAAATTAATTATATTATTGTTGAAGTACCTGAACATATTTTGTTAATTTGATTCAATAAAATGATTTGAAAGTGTACCTGTAAAAGGCACATAGTAGGTCATATATAAAAGAAGAAGAACTTAGGTTATCTATGTTTATTAGCACGCTCGTGCAGTCTTGTCACGTCAAGTCAATGTAATGTAATACTTTCTTGTAAAACCTTTCTACTTTTCATATTAAAAGTTGATAAAAGTTAATGTGTTTAATATAACAACAATAGGTTATGGGCCCAGACCCGGTCTGTGCAAAAAAAAAAAAAATTAAAACCTACGTGAATAAAATAAAAAACTTAAAATCTCTGAAACAAAATAAGCGAAACACGTGTGAAGTGGTAAAAATGGCGTCATTGGAAGATTTGTCTTTAATAACCAAATTAATAGATGGTGAGTCATTCGAATTGTGGAAATTCCAAATTACAATTTTATTTAAGGCAAGTAGTTTATTTGAAATTGTTGAGGGCACCAAAAAGTTTGAAGATATGACCAAAGACTCCGATAAAAATGACTGGAAAAAGAAGGATGCCCAGGCACAAAAAGCAATTGTTACGTCAATTGATAAAAAGCTAATGATGCATGTTTTAAACTGTGTAAATTCACATGAAATGTTTACTAAAATATGTGGTATTTTTCAAAGAGACAATGAGCAGCAAAAATGTAGCCTCTTACAAGAGTTTTTTAACTTCAAATATGAAAAAGATACTGATATGAGCTTGCACATTAGTAAAATGGAAAACTTACGTTGCCGATTGAAAACATTAAATCAAACCGTTGATGACGATATGCTAATGTCAAAAATTCTTTCTACATTGCCTGACAAATTTAAACATTTCTCCACTGCATGGGATTCCACTCCTGTTAGTGAACGTACCCTGACAAATCTTACATCACGTTTAATTGCAGAAGAGGCAAAATTCAACCAGAACGAAGCAGCAGAAGAAGCATTAGCCTTTAGAGCAGAAAGTAGAAGACAAAAAGGTTTTAATAATAAAAGATACAGTCAAAAAGAAAGAAAATGCTATTTATGTGGAAAACCAGGCCATTATGCTAAAGATTGCCATTCTAAAACTAAAATAATGTGCAATATATGCAAGAAAACTAACCATAAACAGGAAAACTGTTTTTTTAGAAAAAAGGAAGGTCAAACTTCTAGTAACTATTCCCAGCACTTTGAAGATGATGAAACATGTGAAGACAAAGTAGCATTGCTGTCACAATGTTTTTCCAGTAAAGGTGAAGAGTTTGTTGTGGATTCGGGATGTACTTCTCATATGACCAACAATGCAAACATTATCGATTGCATTGAAAACAGAAAAAGTGACATATTAGTTGCCAAGAAGAACGAGAAAATGCAAGCAGTTGGAAGAGGAAACATAGTGGGTGAAAAGTACATATTAAATAATGTACTTTTAGTGCCTGATTTAAGCAGAAATTTACTCTCAGTAAATGCAGTAATTGAGAACGGAGGTGAAGTCCTGTTTAAAGAAAATAAAGTTATAGTCTCAAAAAATAATAAAGAAATTCTAAAAGGCAAAAAAGAAGAAAATGGCTTGTATGTAGTAAAGTTGTTTAACACCAACAAGGAAACTGTATTAACTGAAAATAATGCTGAAAAATGCTATATAACAGAAACTTTAACAGATTGGCATAAAAAAATGGCACACATAAATTTTGAGCAAGTTAGAAAGGCATTGAAGACACATGAAATAAAATATCAAGAACAAGAAAATCCACATTGTACTGATTGTCTCCTTGGAAAACAACATAGATTGCCTTTCCAGTTGAGCAGTTCAAGAGCCAGTAATATTTGTGAACTTATGCATGCTGATTTATGTGGTCCTTTCGAAGTAGAATCACTAGGACAGGCAAAATATTTCCTATTAATTAAAGATGATCATTCAGGCTACAGATTCGTATTTTACTTAAAACAAAAGTCAGAAGTTATAAATTATTTTCGAAAATTTATTGAAATGACCAAAAATCAAACAGGCTGCCAAATAAAAAGACTACGAACAGATAACGGCTTGGAATTTGTTAACAAAGACCTGAAACTATTGTTTGAGAGTAAGGGAATTATACATGAGACAACTTGTCCATATACTCCAGAACAAAATGGACGAGCTGAAAGAGATATGAGGACTCTGGTTGAAACAACAAGAACAATGCTGCACAGTAAGAACCTAAATAAGGACCTTTGGGCAGAAGCCTTGAATACAGCAGTTTTTGTTCTCAATAAAGTTGGCTGTAACTCTACCAGAAAAGAAACTCCACATAAGCTTTGGTACAAAAAGGAATTTGATATCACATTTTTCAGAGAATTTGGCTCAAAATGTGCTGTACATGTACCCAAACAAAAAAGAACAAAATTAGATGCAAAAAGTCAGCTAGGCATCTTTGTAGGCTATAGCGATACAGTAAAGGGCTATCGCATATACTTTCCTGATAAAAATGAAGTTGGTATACATAGAGATGTAGTCTTTATGTCCGAAAATGAAAACCAATTCATCAGTACAACAGAAAATGAACAGATGATAAAATTACAGCTAGAAACAGACAATGATCCACCCAAAGAGCAATCAGAAAATCCGGATCATACAGACATAGACTCAGAAAATGAAGGGGAAGAAAACTTGAGAAGAACAAGTAGAAGAGACATTAGACAACCATTATGGATGAGAGATTATGATGTGAGTTTTTACACAGAAACAGAACAACCAATTACCTATGAAGATGCAATACTAAGTGAAAACTCATCAAAATGGCAAGAAGCAGTAAATCAAGAACTAACAGTGCTAAAAGAAAATAATACGTGGTCAGAAGTGCCGTGGCCTACAGACAAAAAGGTGATTCAAAGCAAGTGGGTACTTAAACAAAAAAGTGATAGTGAGTTTAAAGCAAGATTGGTTGCGCGTGGCTTTCAACAAAATTGTGATAACAATTTGTATGACATCTATGCTCCAGTAGCCAAGCTGACAACATTCCGCATGTTGCTTGTAGTGGCAAATTTACTCAAGCAGCCTATACACCAAATGGACGTTCGGGGCGCATTTTTGTATAGTGATATAGAGGAAGAGGTATACATGTCACTACCAGGTAACAACGTAAATAATAGCAATTTCGTTTGTAAACTTAATAAGTCCATTTATGGCTTAAAAAGCTCGCCAAAGTGTTGGAACAAAAAGTTTGATTCTTTAATGGTACAAAATGATTTTTTGAGATCCCAGAATGATTATTGTTTATATTCAAAATGTGAAAAAAGTAAGCTTTATTTATTAATATATGTAGATGATGTGTTAATTTTAGGCACTGATGAAAGTCAGGTAACTACTTTAAAAAATCTATTAAATGAAAATTTTTATATGAAAGATTTAGGGATTATATCTCAATATCTGGGTATACAAATTGAACAGAATTTAGAGCTAGGTTACACAGAGCTTAGTCAAGAGAACTATTTGAAAAATGTTCTAAAAAGGTTTCAAATGCATAACTGTAAAAGTATTAACACTCCTCTTGACAGTAATCTAGATCTTAAAATTTTTCAAACTGAAGAAAACAATGTAGAATTGCAAAAGCTGTGTCAAAAAATTATTGGCAGTATAATGTATGCTGCTTTAGCTACCAGACCTGATCTATGTGAGAGTATAAGTATGCTAAGTAGATTTCAGTCAAAACCAAATGAGAATCTACATAAATCATTAAAACGGGTACTTAGATATATTCAAGGTACTATTAAGTTGAAATTGCAGTTTAAACCAAGTGGTCACATTTTGACAGGTCATGTTGATTCAGACTGGGGTGGTGATACCATTGACAGAAAATCCACCACTGGTTTTATTTTTAAAATGTTTAATTGTACTATTTCCTGGACCAGTAAAAAACAACAAAATGTATCAATTTCGTCTACTGAGTCCGAATATGTAGCATTGAGTCTAGCTGTTGCAGAGGCTTGTTGGCTACGCAAACTTTTGCTTGATTTTCAATTAGAACTAAATGAACCAACTAAGATATACGAAGATAACAGGGCAGCAATTTGCTTAGCCAATAGTCCTGAAAATAATAAAAGACTCAAACATTTAGATATTAAATTTAACTTTATAAAAGAAAAAATAGACGAAGGAGTTGTAGAAATTATATATGTTAAAACCGAAGATCAGATAGCTGATTTATTCACAAAACCTTTGTCTAAAATAAAATTTGAAAAGTTTCGATTAGCCTTAGGCATGGCATTTTAAATAGTTGTTTGTACTTAAAATTATGTTGTTTGTGCTTAGAATTTAAGTATGTTTTATGTTAGCATTTTTTTGTTTGCTGAAATAATTTTATTGAGGGGAAGTGTTGAAGTACCTGAACATATTTTGTTAATTTGATTCAATAAAATGA
>CAJUYI010001433.1:0-12162 GCA_910591695.1 Galerucella pusilla
GTGCATGTCAGCAAACTGAATAAAAAGAATCAACAAACAGTGGTGTACTGGATAGGTTCACATAACTTTTGTACTGGTATCAAATACTTGGTCGGTTACAGTCAAAATTGTATGTCTGTGGAAAACGTAGCTACCTTATACCGGATATTTTATTTATCCCTGTTCCCTATACATTTTTCTACTTCAAGCTAAACATAAATTGCGATGTTCCCGTACTTGTTGATAACTCACTAAGGCTTAACCAAGACGGACCACAGCGACGCGACATATTCTGTGTTTCTGTTGTCGTCATCTGTCGTTGAAAACGACGACATTTGAACTCAGAGGGACCACAGGTCCACAGCGACGCGTCACGACTACTTCATAAATGTTGTTGTTGGTGGTCGGAGGTCGAGGTTGGGTCGTTAGGCTAAACTCAGACGGACCACAGTAACAGATGACGACAACAGAAACACAAAATAGTCGCTGTGGTCCGTCTGAGTTTAGCCTATCGACCCATCCACGACCTCCGACCACTAACAACCACATTTATGAAGTTGTCGTGACGCGACGCTGTGGTCCGTCTGAGTTTAGCCGTAACCCTAGAACGCTAAGCGTCGTGATTCTCGCGACTGTGATTCTCGTCGGCAGTGGTGGTGATTATCCCGAGCCTACTAACTGATGTTCAAGTGTAATATCTTGTCATTTGTGAAAATTGCAAGGCACTCAAATACAATTATTTTTTTTAAGTTTTTTCTTGCGGGTGTAATATTTGGCACCTACAAGTTATCTCGTAACAAAATGTCTAAGCAACTGAAAAATTACAGACCTCTATAGCTGAAACCGAACTTGCAGAAAACTTGATTCTAGAATCGGATGAAGATAGTACCCAGGGGGTCTATTCTGTAACATGTGAGAGTGCTCGTGCACGACAACTCATCGATATGAGTACTCTCTCACTCATCACTCACATGGACCATCAAAACCCTATTCACGATCATTCGACTCGTCTACTACATTTTGTCCAGCGTTGCCAAGTGGCGCGACTATCTTAGAACTATTTTTAGTTCTAATGTACCGTTAGTAGGTTTGAATTTACTGATATAAGCACAACCACCGTCTGATTCAGCATAAATGATGTTATTAAATATTTAGATGTGTAGTGGGAAAGAGTAAAGAGTACGATTTTAGTTCCCTTTTTATAATTTATTGAAAAGAAAATGTTGTGTGAGGCACAAAAAACAATATTAATAAACTTTAAACTTCAAATAGGCGAAAATGTTTAATGATAATTAAAATCAGACAAAACCAAAAAGGGATCTTGACGTTGGAAACACATTGTCTAGGTACTAGCATTTGCATTATCAAATCGTCATCATCCATTTTAAAAACAATAAATAAACTTCACAAACTAAACGATTAAACAAAGTACAAAACCTAACCAATTAAACTACAAAAAATAAACAAATAAACTCCAAAAACTAAACAATTAAACTGCAAAAACTGAAAATGAATTCAATATTTAGTCATTATTTTATGGACTGAAAAGTAAATAGGCACATGTCGTGTGATTACATTATAATCTTCCTTTATCTATCTAAGTCCATTTCTCAGAATCTAACAACTCTCTTGGTTTTACCCAGTAGAGTACTCGTATAGGAGTGTATGAGCATTCTACTATCTTTCCTGAATAGGAATTTTATAATTTTAGGAGTGTGACATGCGCAGTAAAGCTTAATTGTGAGAGAGAGGTCCTACACGACCACTCACATAAGTTAGTGAATAGACCCCCAGGAGAGCGCAAGTGAAACTGAGGATGCCCTACACACTATTGTTCGGAATGTAAAAAACCATTTTGTGATGAACATCGCGGCGATTTTTGTAAAACATGTGCACAAAACATGTAATATAGTTTCTTTGTTCAATAAATAATACGTTTCTTGACTAAAGTTTGTTTTAAGGACCAAAAAAAAAAAATTAAAAAAAAGAATCGTAAAATTTACGAATGCTAAGTCTTAAGTAGTGTGAGAAATAAGCTTGGCGTTGTAGGGAGCCTTAAAGTTTAAAAGATGCTGCTCTTACAGTTGGCAGAAGCAAACGTGAGCCCTGGTGGGCGTGTTCATGTCGCTGTAGTTGTATTTTTGTAGTAACAATTCGATATTTTGAATCGATAACCGAATATCGATACCATAAATGTCAACTGTTAAGAGATATGTGAACAAAGTCAAACTTGTTAAAAATGTAACTCTAAATATTAATAGAAAAATTTATATTGGACCAAAACTAAAACTACCGTTTGCCCTAAATGTCTATATTTTCAAATTACATGACTGTATTAATATCATGAAAAACAATGGTCAAGTTTCTATGGAAAGCAACAAAATATGAACTGGTTGAAGTCCAGTGTTGCCGATGCAAAAATGAAAATTACCCGAACTCACTATTCAAATTATCAGAATTTGTCAAAATCACCAAAAGGACACATTGGTTATCTAAATAAAGTCTTCGACCCCAGTCAATATGGAAAATCCCCAAAAACAATAGACATTTTACATATGCCTTCTACAAAATATTCGAAAAACTATTGGATCCAAATTAGTGAAATTGTCTAAAAATCGGATAATCATCCTCGCATTGACAACACTGATACAGAATGAATAAAATGATGTATGTTGATGAAATCACTCGGTCATACTATTTCAATTATATTCAACAATTACTAATGGACAATCGTTAACATTGGCTCTTGATTGGCTGCTTGAGATGACCTCATTTTAGTTCGCATATTTTCCGGGGCTCATGTTTGGTTCTGACAACTGTACCTATTCATATTTCACCAAATAAATTCAGCTTATCAACGATTGGTTTATTTGGCAAGGACAAGAGAGTGACCCTGCCAATTAGGGAAGAACACACGCACGCCCTGGAAATAGCAAATCAGGTGAGTGCATATCAACGGACCGATCATTAAATCTTCACCAATTGAGTTCGTTCGGAGGACGTGCTAATATGGTTTTCACTCGACATTGCCAGCTTTAAGTGTAAAAGTGTTTACCTTTTAATATCAATAAATTGAAAACATAGCATCAAATGATAATCAAATAGTTATTTACGTAACTAGTTATGAAAAGAGCGATATTGTTCAACAAGCGTAATATTTTCCAAAACGAGAGCTAGCGAGTTCTGCAAATTACGCGAGTTGAACAATGTCGCTCTCTTCATAACTTGTTTACGTACAACGTTTTATCTAATTCCGCGCTTCTATATTTAATAAAATCTTCGATTACAATGGTAGTATTAAAGTGGATTCAAACGGTGTTAGAAGTATTGTTACTATGAAGTATTCACCCAGAAAATTGACTTATTTTAAATAAATGTGTCCTTAATAATGTTTTTTTCAATGTTTATAAATTTCAAAATACTATTGGATTAAAATAATGGGGTAATTGTTAGTTTAAATATTGAAATAATTGTCGATTTTGACAGTACCTAATTAATAAATTATTCTTTGAAACTTAATATTATGTAGTATCTCTATGTTGAAACAACAGTTACGTAAAGTTTTTACATAACTACTTTTCATAACTGATATATGAAGGTTATGAAAAATGTGACGTTACCTAACGTCAAGGAGTGACGTAAAGTGTCACATTTGATAGCGGAATTAGATAAAGTATATTTTCCAATTATTATCAGTACATATTTCAGCATTCCTTTCACAGCTCCAGATCTATAATTATGAATTTATGAAGTGATAAAATCTAATTACTAATAGCATTAAAATCTGATAACTACAACTCGTTTATCTCTTTAAGCATTGCTGCTTCTCTTACTCTCTGTCAGCAAATAAAGTTAGCACAACTTCAATGAATAGAAATAATATTAACTGCCTACTTAACAGTATCGACATCAAAGTTAGAACATTAGCTTTCTGATAAAAGTCGCCTTTTTTCTCTCTTTTTTTTTCCGTACTTTGAAGTGTATTCCAGTGCACTTAAATAAAAAGACATTCTATACACAATTTCCCGTCTCCATCTAGTGTGTCAAATCAATACGTGCAACAAAAGAAAAATGCTTGACACACAAATCGTCAGCCTTCCCTATATTTTTCAAGAGCCAGGTGAAAAACAAAGTAACAAAAAAGTTCTGAGTAGTACATGGACGTATCCAGGCAAAAATTGAATTAAAATTTAATAAAAAATATTAATTTTTAGTAGATAGCGAAGAATAAATATATTTGAATATTTTTTAAACACATTAACCGTTCAGATAAGAAGAAACAACTACTTCCCGGGCTATAGGCCCGACAGACATTGAATTACATTGCTTAGTTTAAGGGAATCGGTATGAGCTTCAAAATTTAACCAACTATTTAGGTTTGCAATTAGAATGGACAGACTAACTTGCAGACCGGCTTAGGCGTATTTGCGCCTTATCAGAACAAGGTATATGTTCTCCGACCAAGAGCCCAGATTATACAGTGCTATTCAAAAGTCCCATCCCCCCCTCGTATCTTTTGAACGGCTACACTTACATTAATAGAATTTGGAGGGTGAAATTAAAGTGTTGTAAACTTCTCTACGAATGGTAACAGGTGACGTGATAGTAATAGATGACGTCACAGTGCCACTCTGGTCAATTATGACAAGTGATATCTCGTTTGAAAGGCATTGACATTGGCTACATAGCCATATTAATTTTGTTTGGGTTTAAACTAATTTTGACGTATAAATTAAATAAATACCAAAATTATTATTTCGGCCATCGGGAAATAACATTTCAGCGAGATGGTGCTCTTGCACAATATTATGGTGCAGTAAGACGTTACCTGGATGAAGAATATCGAGGTAGATGGATCAGGCGAAGAAGTGGCCATTCTATAGCCACCTCGGTCACTAGATCTGACACCATTAGATTTTTTTCTATGGGTGTACTTGATATCCCAGGCTAATACTACGGCACCAGATAGCATTGGCGTTTTGAAAGAAAGAATTATTGAAGAATGCAATGCAATTTCAGCTCACACATTCGAACGAGTACTAATAGGATGTATTACTGTCAGGAAGTAGACGGAGCACATTTCGAACACTTGCTATAAGAATCCATTGTTGATATTTGATTAATTACATTCAAAAGAATAATTTCAATAATTTTGGTATTTATCTAATTTATCCGTCAAAATTAGTTTAAACCCAAACAAAATTAATATGGCTAGTTTTTAGTTTCATCTCTTATTAAATCAATTTTTTTTTTTATTCAATTGCAAATCTACAAGCTACTCAATAAGTATCCAGTAATAAGTAGATGATGTGGTTTCTTGCTAAATGACTTGAGGCGGGCACCATCCACTGATGGGTCTCCATTGATCACCCTATGAGGTCTTCTGGCCAGCGTCTTTTCAATCTTCTCTGTTCCATTGGATCAGTATAAAGGTTGGATATTAGTGGATTTTGATGGTTTTCATTGCGGTTTTTGTTTCTCATTGCTGATGCCTGAATAACTTCATTGATGGTTGGAATACCGATATCAGTGTGTAATGTGTGGTTGCTTATAAACCATGGAGCATTAGCTATTATACGAATAGTTTTAGATTGGAACGTTTGCAATATCTTAGTGTTCGATGGCTTACTGCAGCCCCATAGCTCTATGCCATAGGTCCATATTGGTTTTAGGATGATTTTGTATATTAGAATCTTATTTTCTATTGTTAACTGTGAACCTCTGCCGATTAGCCAGTTCATATTCTGAAGTTTTAACTTGAGTTGCGTTTTTTTAGCTTGTATGTGTTTCTTCCATGTCAACTGTTGATCCAAGTGTAGTCCGAGATATTTAACTTCACTTTTTACTGGAATCGGCATATTGTTAATGGTCACTTGTGGACAGACACTTCGTTTTGTGGTGAACGTGATTTGTGCGGATTTGTCATTGTTGACTTTTATTCTCCACTGATCTAGCCATTCTTGAAGAAGATTCAGGTGGTATTGTAGCTTTTCTGATGCTCTTGTAGGGTCTACATCTGAAGACATTATTGCAGTATCATCTGCGAAGGTAGCGATTAGAGTATCGTCGGTAGTTGGAATATCAGCAGTATACATAAGGTATAGATAGGGGCCAAGGACACTTCCTTGCGGAACACCTGATTTTATGGGCTGATAATTGGATAAGGAGGTTTGGACTTTGACTTGTATATATCTATCACTTAGGTAGGATTTGAGTAAAAGGAAAATATGATGGGGTGATTTTTGTTTTATTTTAAACAGTAGTCCTTGGTGCCATACTTTGTCGAAAGCCTGTTGGATGTCTAAAAATGCTGAAGCACATGATTGTTTTTGTTCTATTGCTTGCTTGATATTGTTCACTAATCTATGTCACTGTTGGATTGTCGAATGTTGTTCTCTGAATCCAAATTGGTGTATTGGAATCAGTTCTTCTTTAGGTATGATTTCGCTAGTTCTATGTAGAAGGATTCTTTCAAAGAGTTTAGATAGTTGTGGTAGTAGGCTAATTGGTCTGTATGAGCTGGGCTCATGGTGAGGTTTTCCTGGCTTCGCTAACATGATTATCTGTGCATACTTCCATTGTATTGGGTAATGATTAATTTGTAGTATTCTATTGAATATTGTGGTGGTTAGTACGATGGCTTTCCTTGGAAGATGTTTTAATACTTTCCCGGTTATTAGATCATATCCTGGAGCTTTATGTGGATTTAACAACTGGATTTCTCTGTACACTTCTGCTGGGGTAATTGCTCTTAGGGAAGGTGATAGTTGGTTGGCAGATTCTAAGTAGGTTTCTACCTCGACATCTATTATTGGATTATTTGATGGAAGTGCGGTGAAAACTTTAGCTAAGTGTTCTGCAAACGTGTTGCTTTTTTCATCATTTGTGCGAGCCCAATTTCCATTAGGTTTTCTTAATAGGGGGATTGATGCAGTGGGTCTTTTTTAAATTTTTTGGTGGCTTTCCATAGTGTATTATCTTGTGGTGATAAGTTGGAGATGTAGTAATTAAAAGTATCGTTTCTGTTTTGACTTAGGGCGCTCTTGATACGGTGGATTAATATATTCAGAATTGTCTTATCCCCAGGGTTCCTGGTTGCTCGCCACTTTCTTCTGGCTTTCCTTTTCTCACTTACTAGTTGCTTTATGTGGAGGGGGATATTCTGTATTACATTTGTCACCTTTTGAATTAATGGCGTTGATTTCCAGGCTGCTTCTTGTATGATATTTGTCAAGTATTCCACAGCCTCGTCGATTTAAATCAAATTGAACCATTTATCGTACAAGATCCAATCTTTATAACATTCGCCTATTGCTCATACTCTAGATAAGAACTAAAGAGAAGAGAGTGTATTGGTAAGTGCATTGGTACAAACTTATTAAATAATTATTGTATGGGCGGTGGTCCTTGTTAAGTGTGCAAAGTTTCAAGTCAATCTGCCGTTTTTAAGTTAATGAACGTTATATATAAACATATGAAGCTAATAAAAACGTAATGAAAACAATTTTGAATCAGGACTCCAAAGTGAAAACACTATAAAACCAACCTACTGCTATGAAAATAAGAAAAAAAACATCTTTCTATAATATATATGACCCTAATGTTTAATACAACGTTTGTTAGACCATGACACTATGACTTTGTGATGTGGTGGAAAGAATCGCAGCAGGTGGGAGCAAGTGCAACATAAAGAATAGTATGCCTGGTGTCACGGTGCCCCAAAAAACCACTCCTACAGCGGCGTTTGAGGTTTAATTGAACTTTTATACAATAATGCGAGGACAGTCTTTGGATATTGGATATCTGTTCCAATAGTCATATGGAAGGATGTCGTAATTTTCCGAGTAATTTTCCAAGCCATCTACCTCAGCTTGGATTCCAAGGCACAAAAGCCATAAGAACAACGTGGAAGCAGATGTAATGGCCAGACTAGGATTGTTGATGCGATTCGTTGAACTAGATAAAAAACAATAAAAACAAATCCATGGAATGATGGACAAACTCACGAGGACAAAGACAAGCGGAACAATTCATAATTACCCATTCGCCAAAGTTCACGGCAGACTTGAAGAGTAAAGACAGAAATACTGACTAAATACTTACTGGGCACTGTAAGCTCGATAAGCACTTGATGCTGATGGGGTTGATAAACGAAGACATTCGGATTCTATTGATCAAACAAAAAACGGCACTTCCATTCAATATTGCGGTTTTTTTGCACTAGGCATAGAAAAGTCACTGGCAAACAACAATATGAGATATTCAGTCCCATAGGTCTCCAAAGGGTGCAGTGGAATAGGCTAGAAGCCATCTTTAACACCTAATCTAATCCTGATTTCATTCGCTGTTTAATTTCAAAGTAGAATCTAAAAAAAATAATTAATCTTCCAACTTTGTAGGTAATAGTTTTTAAAGGATAATGAAAAAAATTTTAATATTAAAAAGATGCTCATGTAACGCCATTGATATCAAAACTGGGCCTTTGATAATATACAAGTGTGGGGGTACTGCCGTCTAGCACACGAAAGGGAAACCAAAAGGCACTTCAAACTTTGTCTAGTGGCCCTTTAACGAAATACGCGTCGTTTTGTCAAGAATACACGGCAACATGGTGGTTTAATTTCGAAACTTTTTAACCTACTTTCGGAGGTGCACAGACGCTTTTATACGAGCAGCCTTTATAGTTTTAAAATTACATGAACTTGTTAAATTTTAAAATCGTTTATTAACGTTCCGGATTAGTTTGAATTTTTAATAATTAAAAAGACAAAATTGCAATACGTAGTAGCTCTACCGAATTTTTCTTAAAAAGGTCCAATTTACCGAAATGGAAGATAAAAACTTTTATAAAGATTAACCTTTTTTTATATACCTAGATTAACCTTTCCGCCCTTTCCAAATGCAATTTATTTATTTTGTTCTATATATGCCCTTATCTCAGTTGAGGGAGGTCCTTAAAGACATTTTCACGTAACAGCCCTATGATCTATCTTTTAATTTTTAATGTAGGTACCTACAAATTTATTTGTACATTTTTTTCTTGAACTGTGATTACATATTATGTTTTCAAAATCTTCAATCTTACGTAAGAAGGATGGGAAGAGGTCCGAGAAATCGTATGTGCTGTGACATGGGGATAAGGGGAGTCAAAAATGACCCCCAATGCCTTTTTATATTTATTTATGAATAACAAACATTATTGTGAATATTTTTTGATAATATTTTTTTATTTCCAGGTAAGAGCACCAATAAGGACAATTCCTGTAACCGTAAGTTTTCTTGAATTTAAAATATCTTTATTTTTATTGCAATTTCATGCAAAATGTTTGAAAAGAGTATTTGAACTGTTTAAGTGTATGGTGAAAAACGTGGGAAGTTATTGAAATATAGAAAATACTCAAAAAACCGAAACATTTTCCAAACACTGTGTACTAATATGAATTGTATTTGATAAATAAAGGCTGATTTATCTGGAACATCCTGGAAATCAAACCTGTAGATGATTTGAAAAAATCCAAGTGATGTTCCATTTTTGCTAAAATTTAATATACTTGCTGCTAGATACCAATCATGTCTGACCTTTTTTTTATTATTATTATTTAGTTTTGTAGGCTTCTTTTTATTCGATAGATGCTTGGTATATTATAAAGCTGCTGAGAGGACATGCTGCACGGAGAATTGTTGTTACCATTTTGGCACCGATGCCGTAACCATACGTAAGCCCCATGTCCCATTCTTAATCTTCTTACGGTTGATGTACGTAGTTTGTGTAGCCAAAAGATATTGGCATTTGGTTTGTTTTTTAGTTTATACACATATTCAAGGTCATTGTGCATTAGGACTTTATATACGTCAGATCAAAAAGGGATGCTTTCTTGCATCAGTATCGACCTTTTCATTATCAGGTTTCTCCAGGGTGGGTTCTGCATTTATCAAAAAATAGTTGCTGACCAATTGGGTTCTAGCAGCGCAGTCTACACCTCAGTCACCTCTTGAAGCGGCGATGTACAGAATGTTTTCACAATTATTTTATGTCAACGAAGGACTGTACATATAGATTTTCTTTGAAGTTTCATGTTTATTGTCCACATAGATATAGAGAGACAGATAGGTAGCTAGTCCAGGAAAGGATAGAAAGAAATGTCTCGGTGCTGTTCAGAAAAATCTTTGCTGCTTGTGCATCAGTTTGAGGTTTGTTGTTGGCTGTGTCATCAATCAGAGATGTTTTAATAGGATTGTGTGCAGGGTTGTTTACTTCATTATATACCCCATGGAATTTGTTAGATAGAGTTGCTGTCGTTTTAAACATAATGGTATTCGTTTGATTTAACATGTAAGCTGAGATCTGGACTAGTTTTGAAGGCACCTAGACTAAGGGTGGTATTTTGGATAAAAAAGACTTTGGTAATGATTGCACCTAGACTACTAAGAGAGGTATTTTGGATGAAGACACCATTGTTCAAAATACTTTTCGCCAACTGACATGTGGATGGCATTGCATAATCTGGTTTCAACCTGATTAAAAGTTTGTATTTTCTGATTCTCTTCTGATTATTGTGTCAGTTTTTGTCTTCATCTCCCTATATATACTCTTTAATTTAACGCGTTCTGGTATAGTGGACGTAATATTTTTAATGCAGCTATCTAATCGTATATCCCCTTTAAGTTATATTGCGGACTATGACGGTATCGTATCGAATTACAGTCGAACAAAGAGCCGACAACTTTAAGTTCGCACAATACCTATTACGGCAAGTATACCCTGTAAGATTGTTCATTTGTCTAATTTCCTTTTTTGTTTGGACTTATTTTCTTATTTTTTATTATTTCTGTGTTAATTGCTTTATCTATTCTTCTTACTTTGCCATCTTATTTTTCAACTGTCATGTATATTGACTTTTCGTTAATATTTTTCCAATATTATCTGTGTGTTCACCATATTATTTTCTATCTTATATTCGGTAACCCACGTTTAGCATTAATATGATAATGTTGGTATTATAATGGAAATAAAACTTTTTCACATTCCCATTTATCCATTTTACTATCTTCTGAATGTTCCTCGTGGTGTATTCATTATTTTTTTGCTATTTATTTCCCAAAAAATGAATAACAAAAATCCGTTTTACTGCATTTTTGTAATATCTTGTCCCTGCTTCCTGCCTGCTGATGCTACCGTTTCGAGATACTCCTGTTATATTATTTTTCTTCCCCTAATTTATTCAATTTACGATCTTATTTGTGTACATTTTTTGTGCTCACCTCCGAGTCTTGATATTGTTTTATGAAAGCCATAATTTTAAATCTTAATCAAACCAGATGTGCATATTTCTTGAAATAAAATTTTTTACTACCCTGTCTTCTATAATTACCCTGGCAATTAACCTAAATAATTTTTAATTTTATTTACAACCTTAAAAATTAGAAATTATTATCTTTTATGATTTTTTTACTATCGTAGATATTAAAACGCATTCTGACTCTTAAAAATGATTACTCTAATAAAACACTAAAATAGATAATTTCAGTTGAAGTCAGAGCTGTCGTTATTATATTTTATAGGTAATGAATGTTGAAATATTGCAGAAAGACCGTATAATTAACGTACACGGATGAACATTTGATGTATGAATTATTGTAGATTTTGTAATTAGGTGTGTTTAAGTTCTGTATACCGTACCTACGTAGTAATAAATCCGCCCCCCTTTCTTTTTGTTGGTTTTTAACGAAAATAAGTCCAGTTTACATGCTAGCAATAGTTGTTGATGGATACCTGCTGTTGATAAAATTGAACTATTGAATAAAATTTTCCAAATAGTTTTGTTTTTCTCCGTAAGCTCAGTTTACAAAGTATATCTATTTCGGAGAAAAGAAACACTTGAAATGCACTTGTCGTTGAGCCATAATAATCGAAAATTTTTCAAAATGGAGACCTTAAATACCCTTGAGGATAATTCGTGTAAAGTCCATTAAACGGGCCAGCCCAATCTATCAAAATTGAATATAAATTGAGTCGGAAGTTTGTTAAATACTCAAATGATAGATGAAGTGCAATAAATATATTCAAAGATACATATAATATTGAAAAAAGGTCTCGATAGGTTCCAATTATTCAACAGACTCCCTTATCAGTAAATTATCCTTATCCTTATCCTTATCCTTATCCTTATCCTTATCCTTATC
>CAJUYI010001433.1:12172-54671 GCA_910591695.1 Galerucella pusilla
ATCCTTATCCTTATCCTTATCCTTATCCTTATCCTTATCCTTATCCTCATCCTCATCCTCATCCTCATCCTCATCCTTATCCTCATCCTCATCCTCATCCTCATCCTTATCCTTATCAGTAAATTTCTTTAATAAAATTGCCTATAAATTGAGTGTGTTAAGATACATTAATGAAAGGGATTTTAGGATATCTGCAGGCCTTAGTTCAGATGTCCCTTCTTTATCCAATAGTCTTCTAGGTATTGTTCTCAAGGATTCTGAATCTTCAGGAGATTTCTTTCTGTCTAAGCCCTACTAGATCTTTCCAATGGTTAAATATTTGTCTCTTCTCAGCGTTACCCCTTTTTTCCCAATATTACATTGGAGCTGATACTGCAAAAGGTTCCAATCAATCGCAATTTAAGCAAATCGGAGTATACACGAGTCATACTTCTTACAGACGAATTCTGGAAACTTGCTGACTTAACTAATCAAGTTTAAGTGCAAGTGATTCCATCTGGAGATATTCAAATGTCTAGAGCAGGACTAGGATATTTCCATGCGTTAGTCAAATTATCTCCTTTATTTTTTTGGAGGAAAATACTTTATGTACATCCTTCGCTTGGTGGTCCAAAGTGACAGGGTAGTGTGGGAGTCTCCAGCAAGCTGGGCATCCCACTAAAAACCTTCGTGTCCAGTCACCACATCAGGAATCGTTGAAAGGACATGACATCCAATGCGGCCGGCGACGTGCTCCACAAGATGCAGAGATTGTCCACGGCCTTACGAATTCTATTAGTATAGGTCCTGAAGGAGCCGTGTCCGGTCATAAACTGGGTGATGTAATAATCCATCTGCCTGTGCCCGCATTCCATCCAGGCTTCTAGGTCAGTCAAATTATCTCCTGGTATACTTCCCAGTAATGGAAAAAGAAGGCCCCAGCTTAAATCTATTTTAGACAAATAACATTCAATAACCAGCAAATACCAAATTGATTAGTAGGTATGGTTATAACAGTGACAGATGACAGTTATACTGTAAAATGTTACTGTTATGCCATCAACTCATAAGCTCTACTCACCGCGGCCAAAAGAAGTTTTCATTTAAAAAATGGTTATAATGTGAAACAAAGACATCTAACCATTATCCTTCACTTGTGTGTGGACACTGTAGCAACCCTAAAACCACTAAATTGTAGTAAAACTAATCTTGAAAAAAAAAACGAGTAATTTTACAATATAAATTTACAACCTCGTAAAATATGGTATAAATGAATTTCTAAAACGCTAGCCTGGTCGGTATCTAGGACTGCATATTAAAGTTTTATGGTACAAAAAGTAGAAAAACGAACTATAGAAGCACGTAATCAATAAATCATGTGGGAGATATATAAATGTTTATTACTTTGGTGTAATGCTGACTTCGGAACATTGTTTTTTCACGCTATTGATTTAAAGTGTTTATGATAACATTGTAATGATTCACAGGATGAAACATGTTAATCAATGGAAAAGCAATAAAAATGTTTATGATTGCAATTCAATGGGTACATTCAGGTGAATAAAATACAAGAAATATATTTAATATATTTCAAGTGTTATAAGTTTCCTAATATTATTTCCATATACTTTTGGTTCTGACTTTTTAGTCATAATTATAAATTTTCTTATATCACCTAAGGTATCATAATTTCCAATCTCATTTAAAATACCAATTAAGGTTCCCACATTTTGTTTTCTGCTGGTAGCATGAATGGTACTTCCTTTTCATGTTGTTTTCGTTTCGTATGGCAAAATCTAGAAGGTATGTGTTTTGTTCTCCAAAAATAGTTATGTCCGGTCTGTTGTGTGCTCTTGACAAATTTTTTGTAATTGTTAATTACTTGATTTTGATTACTTGGTCTGGAATTGCCATCATAAATCCTTATGTCTCTGGAATTAATGTTCCATCAGTTAGCTACTTTTTAATGCTTCCTTGTCGATATAAGGTCGATTAAGGTCGTGTTTGTCAGAGTCTGTAACGATTTCAAGTTTCTAATCAGGGTTTTAGTTTTTATCTGCTTTTGCGACAAGCTTCTGCAATTTAGATGTTTGAGCCTTGCAAATGAAGAATTCGTGGAGATTAGATAGTTGTTTGTGCTGTAAATTGCCAATTAGAGCTCTTCTTTCCTCTTCTCTTGGTAGTGTGGTCCTAATAAGTGATGATATTTGGTAGTGACATTTGTATTTGGTCATCATGGAACGCGTTGTTCTTTGAATCTCTTCCAGTATCATTGTTGTCCACTTCAAAATTTCAAATGAGCCTCTTATTGGTTATAATTATGGTTCTGTATCTGTAGAGTAAGGAGGGTATGTGTAGGCTCACAGCAGTTAGGCCACATGTGATCCATTGTACATCCTCCCGAGGAGTTGTCCTCCTAGGTCACCGTCCATCTTGTCCTTCCCAGGAAGGTGGACAGATCACTAGGAGACATCTCCTTTATATCGGCAGGTGTAGGCCACGACTCACCGAACACACACACTCTCTTATTAACGATAACTCCGGACACTCGCATTATGCTTATGGTTATGGTAGGCTAAAATCAGAAAAAAGATTTCCAAAATGTAATCAACTTTTATCAACTCGGTAATTTTTTTGCACCTGAGTACAGTCGAATTAAAAACAAATATTGAATTGCAAAGAGTGTTATTTTGTTATGCAGTATTGCACTTGCACAAGTAATGAATAACTCTATTTTTAGACTTCCGCAGCATCCAAACTAGTTACATAATTACATATTTTTGCATATATATTCCTTCATCATACATAAAACTACTCACTTTACATGTTTTGGAATTCTTACTCGATCCGACCTTGTTTATCGACATATACGTTATAAGGTTGAGATAATTCATTATACGAATTTAGTCCACGGTCTATTTAAAAGCAGATAAACAATATGTTATTAAGAAAACCCGAAGGAGCAAAGAGGTAAAATAGGTAGTTTAGTTTACGACTATTGAAAGTTTCAACTCGGAATGTTGAGGTTAAGTTTGGGTTAACACCGACAAACTGGTAGCGAATATATTGTTATTATTTGTGTACTAACAATAACAAGAAACAAGTATAATTAATGCGATACAAATTATTAGTGCATCGAGATGAATTTATTTAAAAAAACATTTAATTCAAACATTAAAATCCCAAAGATAAATCAATTTAAAAATGTTACGGAATTGGAAGGGAGGTTTGAAAATGTTTCCAAAGTCAGTAAAAATCGAAGTAGGCTAATGAGAAATTGAAAAGTTTAATATACATTGTGGCCTGAAATAAAGTAGGTACATTTTTCATTTCAACAATACTTCTTTATTTTCTTTTCGCAGGAATAATAGCTTAGCTTACCCTCAATATGGCGCCAAAATTAGATATACATTGACAGGATCGTACTTAATTTTTTTTTATTTAACGGTGTATTTAGATTAGATTAGAATTGAAGTGGCTTTTTCTCCTATCCCACTCCGACCTTTAAAGATCTATTGTGGTCCTTTCTATATTTAGAGCCCGATATCTAGCTCTAGCTTTATTCTTTTCATTAGACTTATTAGCCTGGATACCGCCTCCCTTGCGCAGCTCTCTGTCCTCGGCTGTTCTTCTCCGAGTAAGTAAAACCGCACCCTTGCTAGGCCTTCGCACTCACAGAGTATGTGCTCCGCGGTTTCGTCTTCTTCCTGGCAGAGTCTGCATAGGCTGTCATCTGCTAAGCTAATTGTGTGCATATGTTTCCTCAGCCTACAATATCCAGTCAGCATTCCCACCATCATCCTCATCGTTTGACATTGTAGGTCGTGTGACAGTTTGGCCAAATGGCTTTTAAGGAATAATTTAGCGTGCCTTTGTCCTGGGGTTTCATACCATCAGCGCAACGCCTGGCTGTTTATCCATTTCTGGATGCTCTCTTCACTTATGCATTTAGCAATTCCACAGGAAGGTTCTGGCCCCATCATGATCTCTGTTGCTCCCTATTTGGCTAATTAATCGGCCTTTTCATTGCCTTGCATACCTTGGTGACCTGGTGTATTTAAAACCGTTGCAAATAGAACATTTGAAAAACAACTGAATAGTTTGTAATTTAGAGCAAAATATTAAGAATAATTGTTTATCACTTCTTCGTCTGCTCGTTCAAATTATTGTTAATCATACAAGTTACTGACATAAAATAAAAACCTAAATGACAAGATTGTGACATAATTGAAATATCTGAATCACATAGTGAACAGAACATCAATTTTAAGAATCCAGTTGAGGTTAAGGTTAAGGTATAGAAAAAATTCAAACACTCCAGACTCAATTAATTGAAAACAGTGACAAAGGTACGTTCCCAGAAAATTTTTTGAGAAGTATTGTTAAGAAAAATTGATACAATTTGTCAACTTTACAAATCCTGCAAGATTAACAATCAACTGGATAGTAATAAAATCGAAAACATGAATCTGATTCTAGCAACTTTTTCCAAAAATTATGGTACGCAGAAAAACAAAAAGGTGAAGGAAGTTCGCAAAAAGCTCAATCTATTTTTCAGTTCCAATTTACTGGTGCATATATGTTAGGGCACTTCTAAAAACGTAAGATCATTATTAAGTCATGCCCTCACCTGTTTCATCCAAGATATATTAATGTTACTGCCTGCAGATTTAACATGTTAAGAGTGCAAATAAATTAGTAGGTATGACTTTTGCGGGGGTTTTCAGTTGTATGGACTTAATTTATTGTTATTATTTGATTTATTGTTAATCTTTGTGTGGTCGCTATTTTATTATTTCATTTATTTTGATCTTTTTCATATTGTACCTACTCGGTTTTTGTTGTACTATTATACTTTTTTCATGAAAAATATTTCTAATTCCATAATTATTAAGACTCTGCTCTGATCAATGTTACAGTTCGTAATTGTAAGTCTAAGGATAAAAGAGTGGAATTCTTATGTATTTTGAGCCGCTGAATCCGAATATGCTATGCTTTTGCGAAAATCCGGTTTGTTTTGTTTAAACCGCAATTGTTTAAACAAAACACTTTTTTTAATCAAAATTAGTTTTATTCATTAGCGTAATTTCCATCAAGAGCAACACCTCTTCATTGGGGAAAATTTCTAAGCGGCAAGTATTAAATGAGGTCTGCGAACAGCCAGTAGTCGCTGGGAGCCAAATCTGGAGAATACGGTGGATGTGGGAGCAATTCAGCAGTTCAATTCATTAAGTCGCCATTGTTTTAATTGACTTGTTACACAGTTGCGTTATCTTGATGAATCAAAATATTTTCCTTTGCCATATGCGGACGTTTCTTAGCAATTACGTTCTTCAAACGCTCCAGTAACGCTATATAATAGTCACTGTTGATATTACCTTCCAAAATACCAAGGCCATAAACTTTCAAGCTGATTATTGTACTTTCGGTCGCTTTGGACGAAGATCATCAGTTGCTGTCCACTCAGATGACGATCGTGATTCCAGAGTGAAGTGATGGATCCATGTTTCATCCAATGTCACATGTCGACGCAGAAATGTCCGATTTGTTACGTTTAAACATGGTCAAACACTGCTCAGAAGCATCAACATGCTCCAGTTTTTGGTAAACAGTGAGCAAACGCGGCACCCACGTTGTACAGAGCTTTCTTGTAGTCAATTGCTCAAGCCAACACGTTGTTTTGATACCTTCAGCTTCAGCTAAGTCACGCAACTTCACTTTTCGATCATTCAAAACGATTTTGTGGATTTTTTTTTGTTGTTTTCCGGTGTTACCGCCTCATTTGGACGTCCACCGAGACGTCCACTGCGTTCCGTATCATAGGTGTCTCTACGATCAC
Organism: Galerucella pusilla; assembly: GCA_910591695.1. Lineage (NCBI taxonomy): Eukaryota > Metazoa > Arthropoda > Insecta > Coleoptera > Chrysomelidae > Galerucella > Galerucella pusilla. Next base: position 17,991 of record CAJUYI010001433.1, read on the forward strand.
GTTTTAAGTCAGCAAACCATCGTTTTATTGTTGTTTCTGATGAAGCGGAGTCCCCATAACACTTTTCAAACCATTGCTTCACTTGAACGGTATTTTCTCCCATTAAGAAGAAGTGTATTATAATTAAAACACGACTTTGTTTTGAAAATAACAAAAGTAGCGTCACTCTTATCACAATAATTAATGAACTGATGAATAGAATATCATGAAATTTTGATAGCTGTCTTCTCAAGGTTGGTTCTAACTGAAAAACAGGCCATTGCAATAAAACTAGCACCATCTATGTGTCAGGTCCATGTAATACTTGTTTCTTACATAAAACTTGATGGTGAAATCGGCTTCAATCCGAAATAATAAAGATTAGTCCCTATCTATTATAGGCTTGAAAAAAACAATGAATTTGGTGCTGGATACGAGTCTTTCAGCTGTAAATTATTTAGTCGCTCAGTATTTGACCACCCAACCTAACTCAAACACATTTTGAAATTCAATTGCAAGTTGGCTTTTGATGTGGATTATGTTTTGCTTGAGGGCTTTAAAATTGACAACGTTTGTCTATTTTTCCGTGAATACTGTGTAAATGAAACAATCCGTACTGTTGATTTTAAATTAACAACACAAACAATCGAAATATTGGTTCATATTTATGTTAATTTTCGTAGTTGGCCACAAATTAGACGAGGCTGGTTTCATTACTACAAAATGGCCGCGACTGAAATCTGATTTAGGATTCTGATTCAATCATTTTTGTATCACGCGTGGTGAAATTGGTTTATTGTGTTATGCGAACTTCATGAATATCAATTTCCCTGTGTGAGTTTGCAATCAGAATACGGTTTAAAAATTTTGATCAAAATAACCATATTCTGTCGTTGTATGCAATATGTTTTGTTGGTTGTATTACGATATATATGGGTCACAGGTTTTCGAACAAATGTTGACAAATTAACAGATAGCGAGAACGATTTTATAACAAAAATTTTACATTTTTTTTATGATTTCTTTTTAACTCACTAACTAGATAGTTTAGTGCAAGTTTACTTGAAAAACTATTAATGAAAAGATACATATTCGTAATCAGCATTGTTTTGACCAAAAGTTTTATTTCTAAAAAGTTATAGGTAGGAAACATGATTCATTAACGATCGCATGCATATATGAATGAACAACAACAATATTTTTTTTCCGCATACCTCCATCCAAAATATGCATTTCCCGGCCTCATTGTAGGGAGCAAAGTCGTAATTTTCCTACCTAGGGCGGAAAAGTACTTTTACTCCCTAGGGATGAAAAGTAAAAGTGACGTCATGGTACGTCAACAATGAAATAACTTATACGGCATTGACAACCTATACTATATAATATTATATAAGTATAAATTTTACCCTTTATTTATAGAACACCCTGTATTTTGTTAAATGGTAGAAATCGGAGAATTGTTATTTTAATTTAACGATTCTTACATTAACAATTTGACAATTCATAGATATATCCGGTTTTAGAATTTATGACAGAAATATTATTTTTATAGCATGCTATGGTCTATTGACAGATTAACAGCTTCAAAGTGACTTAGGTCACAGGGTACACCATCTGTACTCTGTGGTTAGGTATTCTATAATACATCAACAAAATATAAAATGATATTTAAAAAATGAGTGATTCAAGCGAATTTGAGAAAGGCGGAAAAATCATATGTAGAACATGGGAGTAAAATGCCTTTTCCTCCCTTGAATGATTACAGTAAACTTCATCCTCGGGAGGAAAAGTAGCATTTTGCTCCCTTGTTATACAAATAGCTATTATCTTCATTGATACAATTAAATTATTTGAATTGACAGGAGAAGATATGAGTGGTCCGGGGGAAGTTAGGTCGAAAGTTTTCGTGAAATAGAAAAGATTTCCACCAGAGATTTAACTTTTTTAAACGAAAGTATATCTAGTATAGACTACTTTCCTGGATTGGTGAGAAGATTCCGCTCGAGCTTACGATGCATCTTGCAAGCAAAGCTTGGAGCACGTGAAATGCAACAGTTTTTCGTCCATAACTTTTTTAGATACGATTGTACAAAAAAATTGTAGGTAATTTTATACCCTATAAGATGACGTAATGCAATATTTACAAACAAATTTTTTTCAACACTTAATTTTTGAAAAGATGTTTGTAATATGGATTTTCAAGCGACAAACATAATTTAGAAAAATGTTTTGTTATTGTTCATCAAACTACAACTTATTATCTTTCGTTTGCAGTAAACCGCGTATTGATAGTATTAGTGTCCATGAAATGAGACAAGATTGAAAAAAAACTAATAGTATATTGAAATTTTGTAGGGCCGCCATTTTGAATTTTCAAAATCTAAAAACACCAACGTTTTCAGGTGCCGGACTACTATATTTTCATCAGGAAGTCGTTATTGTTATTATTATTTCAATTTTTCAAAAATTAAGGGTTGATAATTTTTTTTTTAATATTGCATCACGTCATCTTATAGGGTATAAAATTACCTACAATTTTAATGCCCACAATTTTTTTGTACAATCAAATCTAAAAAAGTTATGGACGAAAAACTGTTGCATCTGTTGCTCCAAGTTATGCTTGCAAGCTGCATCGTAAGCTCGAGCAGAATCTTCTCATAAATATAGGAAAGTAGTCTATACTGCATATACTTTCGTTTAAAAAAGTGAAATCTCTGGTGGAAATATTTTCCATTGTTATAACCTTACTTCCCCGGACTATGGATAAAAGTGTCATGTCACATTTTTATAGTTCTGAGTAGATTTTCTCAACATGACTAATGCTCTTTTGCCACGTTTCCAACTGCACTTTAGAGTAGTTCCTTTACATCTTCTGATTTGTATGTAATATTGTTTCTCGCATCGAATTCTGCCCAAACCAACTCTATTGGGCTTAACTCGCAGTGGTGAGAGCCGTAAAACACTGACACCCTCTTTTTTACAAGTTCATCTATCACAAGATCGCCAGGCCAACTATCAAATTTATGTGGATTTCATCACATGCGAGCATCACAGAAAACGGAAAAGCTGCTGCATTAGCTCCAACTTTAAACATTGGAAATAGGACCCCTTTCACACATTTCAAAAAATATTATTACCTTTGACTGGCAATTGAAATGGAACAGTTCAACATCAAAACTCTCCGAGGTAAAATACCCCAATGAATCGTTAACACTAAGTGATTCTATCTAGGCTACGCATCGGGGCATACGTTCGTTACCCACTATCACTTCATAACAAAAACCAATAAACTTGTGTGCAAATCGTGTCGGTTAAATATTTTCTTGTGGAGTGTCCGTTATTATGTATTTTGAAAAAATACCCACGGAGCCCGTTGAACACATCTAACAAAACAAATAAAAAAACCCTTCAGAAGAAGTGAGAGTAAAGTAAACTTTACTTACTTTACTTTAAGTTGATAATGACGTTTCTCACGTGGTACATAACTTTCATTTTCATTGGTTTATACCTGATCTTAAATGAACTTAAATCTTGGCCATCTCGAATGCGGACGCAACGTAACGGACGTAATGGAAACCGAAATGAACGCGGACTGACTTTATAAACGTAATTGTGGGATTCATTTAGTTTAACTTCAACTGAACTAAAACTGCCAACTACGAACTGAACGTGGACGTAAAGTTTATAATTCTCACTTAAGGCAATCAACTTGTATACAAAAATATTTGAGTTCTAACAATATTCTGTTTGTTTATTGTGGAGTATTATTTTTCTTCTTCTGTAATAATATTTCTGGATAGCAAATTCAGTCATTGCTAATATTCCATCGGGAATTGTTTAAAAACACGTAGTTTTATCGTAAGTAATATCATAAGTGCTTCTAATTTTTCCGAAAAACTTCTAAGAGCTAAGTAATATTTTTAACAAGAAGCATGAGTGCTGGTGGCTACAGCTTCTGCACAAATGCATTTGGATTTGGATAGAATTAAGCATTTTTTTTTCTTTCCCTTCGGAGCCGTCCTTTCGCCGGCACCACCTCAGCCTCCTGGGCTTATTGTGGATACTCCTAGTGTTCTGACTACAACCTATTCAGCCAATCCGTTCCCTGTATTAGCTCATACAGGTTCTTAGCTGGTTGATTGTAGAAGTCTTCTGGAGTCATTTGGGTTCTACCATAAAGTTTCTGCCTTCTGTGGTCCAGCGACTCACAGTTGCATAGTATATGCAGAGCTGTTTCGGTATCCTTTTTGCATCTTCTGCATGTAAGGTCTCCGTTGTACAGCCCTATTTTGTTTAGGTGCTCCTTTGTGGGAAAGTGTCCCGTAAGTAGCCCCGTAGTGGTGCGCAGTTTGTTCCTGCTCATTGAGAGCAATTCTTTCGCTACTTTTTCTGATGGTTCTTTTATGAATTTCTTCCCATGTATTTGCCCAGTCGTATTCTTCCAGTATTTCTTGTGTTGTTCTTTCAACCACCCTTTTAACCATGACCTGGTTAAGCATCTGGGGATGCCCACAGCAGGTTCGGGTCCGTTCATCAGAGTTGACGATCCTACTCTTCCGAGTTCGTCAGCTTTTTCATTGCCTGCGATTCCTTTATGACCTGGTACCCACTCCAGTGTTACACTGTTCCGAGTCGCCAGTCTTCTAAGTTCTTCGCCGCATTCCCATACTAGCCGAGATGTCACCCTATAGCCACGGTGACCATATTTTTACCAGTCATAATCGGGACAAACCTACTGTTGCACAATGCCTATATATATTTGTTTATACATATTTGTAAATTTGGGAAATAACGAACAAAAACACAATTTTACATTATTATTTATTATACTTTATTGCACAAGACTTTGAAATATTTATATAATGTAGGTACCTATTATACAACTCAGGTAAAGAATTATGAAAATTAGACTGTTTGAAAAAAAAATTTACAAGTAATTAAGGGTCTAACAAGAAGGCTGGATTTTGTTCCAATCATATTTTTCTGTAGAAGCCAAAGCTTTCAACAAGGTCTTGTTCGTGATCCATGCGCTGAACAAATGTGCAAAAATTACTACTTTTTCCTCAGATCTTCAAAAATCGGGACAAATATATTATATTTCGGGACGCCGGGACAAAGCTCTATAAGTCGGGACTGTCCCGATTTTTTCGGGACGCATGGTCACCGTACCTATAGCTCTGAAGTGCTTTAAGGGCGGCTTTGCTGTCGCAAAGCATTACTATCGGCCAAAATAATGAGAGCGTCATATTTTGTCCTATGATAAAAAAGTTACTTGTATGTTTTGGAAAAAATAACGGCTATAAAAGTCGTAGGTAACTTCTGCCGCTGTCGAAATGACATACATTCAATTGTCTTTATAATAAAAGTTTCAATTACTTTATCTTTAATGTAAAATTTAGTTTTCTCATGGAATTAACGTTTAAAATGGATTGCATTTTTTCAATGCATAGACCATCATCATTTCACCTGGACTTGAATCTATTGGTACAAATCTTGGTCGGATGTTTTTTCCTCTCCGATAGTCGCGTATAACTCATAATTCCGGCTCCTTATCTTATCTAGAAAGTTCTACACGAACCGTTTTCCTTCGATATATATTATTTCCGCTTATAATGGTAGGCGTTTGACCTTTTACCCTACCTCCATCTTTTTCGGTAGGGGTATTAGGCTTGTCTATTTCAGTTCAACGGTGCATCTTCCTTCCATTTTAGGAAAGCTGTAAGTAAATAAATCCGGTTAAAATCAAAATACCTCCAAAAATGTATCACAATATCAAAGTTTTAATTCTAAACCAGGTGCTACACTACAAATATGACGTTTTCTCAATGTTGATAGTTAGTGTGGACAAAATAATGTTTTTATTTTCAAGGTTTTTATATCGATTTGAAAATTCAACTTTTGGATGATTTAAATAGTTCGCCATTCATGCTGTGACGTACATACCCTAAAAGAGAAGTAAGCTACATGAAGGCTGATAAAGGACCTCAACTCGGTTCTCTTCTTTTTTAAAATCATGATGCACTATAGGTTATGTTGTATTGCTTTCATAGTGAATGACTTGGTAGTTGTCTGAATTTACTGACGATTTTTATTGTTTTTACGGCTAAGAGATTATTTTATCTGCAACTGTCATGTAACTGGTACGATTTGACACTATTTCCAGTGTCATAATGACGTATATTATATTACCGCACTAGTGCGTATTTGAATACATCACCGCACTAGTGCAATGATAAAAATCTAGAAACATATTAATACCAGAATTAAATATTTAAAATAACACTGGAAGCTGCATTTTCAATTTTTGAAAGGAGATTGTCTTTTCTTGAATTCATTTCTATAGATTTTTGTTCATTCAACTTCATTACACAGTACCTTATGTTTGCAGTCAATATTATTAACTTTAATAATACTAATTAACAGTTGTAGATAAAATTTTGTTTTGGTGTGCTGTATGATACAAAACAAGATTCATATAATATTGACATTATTCTAACATGAAAAATTGTGGAGAAAAACTAACTAAACTTAACCGAAAAATGTTAACACAATTTAATACCCCATTGACATAATAATCTCTGTTAATTGAGGACAGCTTTTTGTTGGTATGGGACAGCAAATAATAGTTACAAATATTTACACGAGTTAAGTTCTAATTTAGTATTTTAAAATTATATTTTATGGTAGAGATAAGTAGTTTTCAGAAACTGTAACACTTTCTCGATCTCGGTAGGGCAGTGGAGGAGCATTTTCTTGAAGTTAGTCCAAATCGTTTGCAGTCAGTCAGTATGTGCATAACGGTCACTATATCATTACAGCTATGGCAAACGGGACAATTTCCTGAAGAAATCAGATATCCGTGTGTGAGTTTGGTGTGGCTGATTCGGATACTTCTGATTATAGTAGCCTTTCTCCGGCTTAAAAAGTTAAGGGAGAGAGATGAATGGATACCATGAAGTGATGTCGGTTGAGAGTTGGACATTGTGCTTTGGGTTGATAATAGAGGCAACTTCTCTGGCGCAGTTCCGTTACCAACAATTCCAATGTGAGATGGAAGCCAGATGAGAGAGACTGTTATATCTTGAGCAACGAGAGTTTGATAGATGTCGTGTATGTTCTGGTCAATTGTGGTGGTCAATGAAGTAGTTTTATATGATTGAATGGAGGAAAGGGAGTTGCAATATTTTATGGGGTAGGAAGATTGATTTGAAACCTTCAAGAATACTTTGAAGCTCGTCTGTGTGGATGCTATACACTGAAGGTAGAGTGAAGGAGCTTATGAGTTCATGCTTCGTTGTAGCTACACAACCAGCTCCGTGTGTTAATCTCTGGTATAAATGTTTAAATGGCCGAATGTCATTCTTTTGGGATACACAGTATATTAATTATCTCTCGCAAGTGGCAAATAATTAAAGTTTTTCAACATGTAAGTTATAATTTAGACCGCAATTTGACCCGAACCGTTAAAATTCCTATTTCGCCAGAGATGAAAGTGCATTCTTCTTGAATACCGAACATATTTGCTTCACTTCAATTTAATAATTTCCTACAACAAAATTTCCATTAGGAATAACAGTTTATCCGACAAGAGCATGTGATATTTATTAAAATTCCCCCGAAAATCCTGTTGCTCGATCCATCACCGTCGGAAAGCGTCAAAATCTCGGCGTCCGCTCGACGTTTCGTCCTGTCAGTCCGTCGTTACAAAGTGAGGATGGCGAAAGTAATAACAGCCTTGCATAGTGAATGAAATAACAAATTCCAACAGAAAATTAATGCTCTTGTGATGCAAGACAGAATTGGGATTCCGAAAATAGCCAGTATTCGGTAGTCACTCGTACTAGAATAAAGATAATCAGTTATTGAAGTTTTGCAATATAACAACAATCTTCCAAATTTAAACTTGTTGACCCCAATTTGTTTCAATGGTATTTAACAAATAGAGTAAGATCCCAGAGCGATAAGACATAACTTATGAAATGTTAGGTTCTCAGTAGCATCTCGTGAGCTTTGAATATCTGTGTGTTTGAGGAGCTAGCCTAAGGGCACCTGTGTATCAGGTGAGAAAGGTAACTAAAAATAAGAGTTACTTCACTCAAATTTGTATGTCTGATTTTTATATATGTTTGGTAGAATAATATTAGTATCAGAAGTGTCACAGTGACACTTTCCATGGACCAAAACTTGTGTCAAACGCTTTAAACCTCCACAAAAAATGATTAAACTTCATTTATTTTCACATGTGTGACTTTCAACTATTACTAAGTAATATGTGCTCCAACAGATCCGAACTATACTGAATACTTTAAGCTGTGCATGAAGGGCACATACACATTGGACTGAGACATTGTGGGTTAATATATATAAAAGAAAGGGAACCGAGTTACTATTGACGTCTCACTTGCTCTGAAACGCATTCGTAGTGCTCTCGCACTCATACTTCCTGCTGTTAATTTTTATGTTTAGGGGCTGTTCGGTCATTACAATTGGTCTAAATAACGAAATATAACATATTTGAAAGTCAGACATGTAAAAATGAAGGAAGTTTATTCATTTTTTGTAGAGCTTTAAAGCGTCTGACAAAAGTTTTGGTCCATGGAAAGTGTCTGATACTTATGATACTGTTTCTGCAAGCAATACCAAGATTCATCAATACTGCGATAAATTGAACACCACAAATAAAAATTTTATATTCCGATTTTAAACAGTAGCAAGCAAATTTATTTTTCTCGTACAGACTATTAATTTCTATATTTGTACGGTAGTCGCCAATTATTTGGATGTACCTACTTAAATGAGACTAGTGAGATTATCACTCTGCTCGACCGAAAACCATTCGTCAGACGAATAAATTGTGATGTGCAGTGGCCTACAGGCTAGAAACCAAACCCAAACGCTCTGAGAGCTTGGGATAAACTACGTATCTTTCAAGCAAAAATTCACACCATGGGAAAGTATGACCATTTAAAAATTTTAGGACCCAGTAACACCTAACGACTTCGACAATTGCGGAACTAGCCAAACGTTACACCCATGCTTAATCCCTTAAGAGAGGGATGGAATAAAAGGATGCAGCCTTGCTAGGATCACCCTGGGCGACCCTGGGAAGCTGACACCGAAGAAATATTTGACGATGACCAGGAAAAACCTACGTTTAACAGTGACTGGCAACTGTCAACTAAGGAAACACCTCCATACTATGGGGCTAGTGGACACACCTCTATGCAGGATGTTTGAACAAGAAGATGAAACTGTCAGGCATGTCTTATGCGAGTGTCCGGAGGTATCGTCGATAAGAGAGTGTGTGTTCGGTGAGTCTTGGCCTACACCTGCAGATATCAAGGAGATGTCTCCTAGTGACCTGTCCACCTTCCTGAGAACGACAGCCTACACTCACCTTCACTACTCTACAGATCAGAAGTGGAAGGCAAACTATGGGAATGCTTAGACAACTCAATGTCCTAGGCTAGAACAACATCGCCATCTTACTGTGGATGCAAGATACATTGGAATAAAAAGGAAGGATAAAGCAGATGATTTAGCAAAGAGGGGGGCTAAAAACTTCTTTGGGGGCCAAAACCCTTCTTAAGTATCCTGATAGAACTTCTGGGTGACCAACTGCACTAATAGTTTTAACAGAAGTCCTAACGGGGAACTATCGCCTAAATGAAAAAGAAAGTGGAGGCAGAAGAATCTAGATTCTGTGATATGAAAGAAGAAACCTGTATCCATCCGGCAATTCAGAATCCTGGGCACAATATCTAGTAGACTACTGGATAGACATAAAGTAAAACCTGAAGGTCTCAGTGAATATCACCCCAATACCCATACATACGTGCATTGAACACACATCTAATAAACTTTCTAACACTACTACAGCTTGCACGCGACGAATGTTTTACACTGGTTGGGCGTTTGCTCGAGTATGCTTAACCAATAGCCGTTGACATTAAACAATCGATATCGCTATCTCATCAGGATCTCCATTAATACGAGAAGAAACTATGGGAGCAGGGTGGAAATTTTGATAAAATATGATCCAAATCGTTAAACATTACTCACGTTACATTTTAATACGGAAAGAATTTAGTATTTAGTTATTTAATAGACCAAGTCTCCTATTTGCGGAGTGCTCGGAGAAAATTTACGACCTAGCATAATTCATAAGGAACATTATGCACTAAAGTCGAGATTTTTACTCAGAAAAATATGAAGTCTTCGCTCCCTTTATTGAGTGCAATAAAAGTCTCATTTTTCATCACCTGTTATAAATTTTATACAGTTAATTTGTAGGAAACGCTGGTGAAATTAATATTAGCTGTGACGGCCATGAGCTAAAAATTATAACCGTCTGTTTCAGAACGTTTCTTTCTTTATTAAGTCGTTGTGATAAGAACTATAAGTTAGGTTAAGTTTTGAGTGAGTCCAGCCTCTTAGAAGAAGGCTACTGGGGTATTTAGCCAATCATTATTTATATCCGAGAGTGAAACCTGATTTGGAGATTACGAACAAAACATATCATCTTCCGAGGAGTGGTGGCATTCCAGTTTTTTTATTCAGCACGAGAAAAGAACTCTGGTTGGGAGTCCTTGCAACTACTTACCAGTTAACGAGGATCAATCAATTCAGGTTGATAATTTCAAGCGAGCTTGAGTTCTGTGGGTTACTAGCATTAAACCAGCTTTTTCCTTAAAGTTGGTTTAATGTTTTAGAAGTATAGCTCACTACTGAGATAATGTGAGTCTCTCAGTTGTCCTGAGAATATGATTTGTTCTTTTAGTATGACTAAGGGCACGATTAGGGATTGCACTACCGGTTTATCGATTTACCGCCTTAACAATTCCTTAAATTACCGATGAAAAATCGACATCTTTTACCGGTAATTTCGGTAAACAATGCCAAGCTGACAACAGCGCGGATCCGTTGTTTCTGTGAGAGTTTCTAGATGAGTCATCAGAAAATACAAATAGCATTGACCTCGATGATTGCTCTGATGAGGATGAAGATAACATCCCCCCAGTCGGGTTTTGGGCCCATCAACTCCAAAATCGGATAATGCTGCATTGTCGATAAAGGAAAAACTTCAACTAGCGACAAGTGAGAAAATTGATGTAAACAGTACTCTTCCAATTAGTAGACAACAGGTTACTTCTACCAGTGTTCATCAATGTGTGAAATGCAATATTTTCGGTAAGAGGGAATACTTGGAAATGGCTTTCGCAGCATTCATGACAACTCGGCCTACTGGTGGTGGAGTCCGAAAGAGCCTTTTCTGCGGCAGGAACAATTTTTACTAAGATTAGATCGCGGCTAAGTGATAATAGTATTGATTAGTTGTGTTTTCTCAGGGCCTTTTTTTTAAACAAAAGAAATCGAAAGAGTCGTTGAAGCAATAAGGAACGATAGATATTTTTTCATTTAAATTACTATTCCGAATGTTTTAGGGCCTGTTACTAGTGTTCAAGTTAGGTATATAATTTTTTTCAAGTTTACCTAGAGTTTGACTTTTCTGTTGTTATTATTTAATAAGAATTGAAGTTTGGTTATTCATTTTGTGGCTTATTTCTTTGTTTTTTTTATGTCGAAAAAAAAAACCGGTGAATTTTTGAATAATTTGCCGAATTACCGGTAAATTAAAATTCGATAAATTTGCAATCCTTAGGCGCGATATATCAAACACCTGAACTCGGTTTAATTATAACTAATGCTTAGACTTTGACAGAAGCACGGACGCTGAAGTAACAGTCATTGTTTGGTACCATTTCTTAAGGTATTGAAGCGTTGCTTCTTATCAATTTCTCCAAATTTTTTATAATAAACTGCCAGCTTGACGTTGATTAAACATCAATGCTTATGACGCTATTGAATTCACTAGTAAAATTTACTAGTTTTGAACTTTGTTGCCATCCCTCTGGCGCAAACTCCGTCTTGACTAGTAATCGCATGGTTTCTGTGGCGTAGCACGGGGCGAACATGACACAAAGTCTGCACCCCTTCGCGGACCGACAGAGTCTAGGGAATACCGTACACGGGGCGATTTTTATCTGTCTCAGTTCGCGTATGTCTTCCAACAAGTTCAGTCCTTTTTTATAATGAGTGGTTCAAGTGATGAAGAGGACGCTGTTATTTTTCATATGTACCGTCGGATAAAAAAAAGGAAACGGAGATTATGGATACATCCGTACATAGAGCGGAATTTTCATTGTCGGTCGTTTGTTGCTGCAAAAGAATTACAGGAAAGTGAAATTTTTTAGCATTCTATAGAATGTCAAAAGAGTGTTACAAGAAAAAGTAATTCAATCACTGGAGAAATTCCATTCTTTAATTAAATCCAAGTACTTACCTCCATATTGCAAGCGAAACTGACTGACGCTCGAGACGCAATCAATTCGACTACCTATCGACCGCAAATCGACCCGTTGGTGGACCTACGTTACATTACCTACGAAGTGGAATGACGGGAGAAACGTTTCGACTTCGAGACGCATCCACATCGAATGCCAAACGACCCGTGTGCGGATGCTCTAAATGTTACTCACACTCCTCATAGTATAAATAACCATTTCGCTTTATATATCCAACTATTTTTCAAAGTTAACTGTATTTTTGGTATAAGAAACGATCAATTTCGTTCGAAAACAAAATGAATAAAAATATAGACGTTTTTTTCGGATAAAACCTCTTCAACTGGGGCTACGAAAATCCAATGTACCTTCTGAAAAAGTAACCCATTCAAACAAAACTTTCATACATATCGACATGTTTTCTGATATTCTCTAACTTTTTCTGAGTTCAAGTATAATTCGACCATTCTATCGGACCTTCTACGATTTGATTTCACGTCGAGTTTGGGGATGAATTCAAGGCTAGAGTAGGAGAAACGCAAGGACGTGGAATTAAGTTGAGTGAGAGGTTCATGTATATACAGTTTGTTTTTGTTTATAAACTCAAAAAAATTATAATTAGAATAAAACTTGATGATGAATTATTTAAAAACTTGTAATTGGACCAGTATACATTCTTGCTTTAAAAAGTTCATTTCCATAGCAGCTTTGTTTCCGTTTACTTTTAACGAGTAAATTTTGGACGTCCCAGAAAGCCGTAAAATGACCTCCTACGTAATATCCAATGCATAATTTAGATCTGACGCCCTACCCTAAAGGAATATGCCTAAAATTGAACCCTGTGAAATTTCCAGATGCTGTACAGAAGGCTGAGATGTCATGTTTTATTTTTTGTATGATTTGACGTATAAGAACTTATAGCATTGTCATTCGGTCTGGTATAATGGAAAATTGGAAAAAACTGCTGAATTAAAATTTTTATATAACCAAACACTTAAATATTCAAGCCACTAGTACTATGATGATTCTACGTTATGAAGATGGAGTACACAATCAGTTCATCTTGTGACATGGTTATACTCAGTGTAAACAAAGAAGATTTTGGGTGCACAAAATCAAAAGAAACCGTAACCTGATCTCTAAATTGCGCAAGGCGTGCTGCTTATGATCTGGAATCATCTGGAACAGTCATTGAAATAGTTAGTATCAGATAGAGCAGAAGAAATGAAGAAAGCTGAATTGAAAAAAGGGTAGCATTTTACTAATTTGGTTTTCTAAATGATATCTTTAATTTTGTTGTTGTTGTGTGTCATGGTGTGAGGTTGGGCATGTCCTCATTGCTCCTGTAAAGCATATTATTATACAGGCTAGTCTTTGAATTTTGGAGAGCTTTGTCTTGTCAATACGCACTCAATGGTTTCATAAGTGATAATTGGCCTCACTATGGCAGTGTACCTCCAGCTCATGATTTTTGCGGCTGCAGCCTCAATTTTTCCCTTCCAGGCTTCTTCCACACCATAAGATCCATTTTTGGTATGTGTATAATCTCCTTTTCGTGCTTGTTCCACAGGAGTCTAGAGTCAAACCTCACTTCCATCTAGTTAAAGGGTTTTGAGGTTGGGCGAAGGCTGTTAGGATGGTTTAGGTGTGGTTGATGCTAAGGCCCACTTGCTTACACTTACAGCTATTAGTATAGTTTAGACCCCTTTTTACGATGTCCCAAAGAAACTAACCCGCTAGAAAAAGAATTTAGAGAATGGTGAGACACTTGAAAGTAAGCAAAAGAGAAAGTGGTGAATATAATAAGGTACGAATACGAAAGCGTATCTTTTGATATTATTTACTTCATCCCAGTATTGTGTATCAATAATATGAAATAAATTCAAATTGGTTCCATAATTTTATACATTAAAATAAAAATGAACATTCACGGCGATAACAAATTGTTTTTCGATACTCTTTGATAGACACAATGCTACAAAACTCTAGTTTCCGATCGGTATCTTGTCGCTTTTCAGACATTCCTTTCCGTCCAATCCTTTTCTTGGCATTGACGCTCATTGTCATCTGATTCTAATCCATGAACAATTTCAAGTGCAATCTAGATTGTTGAAATAGACTAATAACTGAAAATAAAAATGGTTTGTTTGTCACAAAAGCTTTTGTGTGATCTTTTTAACAAAAGCTAAATGTATACATACAGGGTAGAGTTGCTTCCTAAACGTTTGATGATACAGTTATGATGCATTTTAACTAGATGCATAAACTACTGGACCATCTTACCAGAAAAGTAGATCAATACCAGTTCATTTGCCTGAAGCTATCTTATGGCTTACTGCTGGACATTGATAAAAAGGTCAGGTATTAAACTGATATCTTTACCGTTCACCGTATACCTATCATATGGACAGAATAGTGCTGGTCGTTATCACTGGAATCCTGGTTAAGGAAGTAGTGGACCAGCTTCACAGGAAAAGAGATCAGTTCCAGTCACGACTGGGAATCACTGCAACTCCTGCAGGCTAGAGAATGTTGAGAATGTTGAAATGATACAATTCAAAGCCATTACCAAGAGGAATTCGAAATAAAAAACCACTAATACATTGTTGCCATTTGAAATGAATTCTGATGATGGTGCTAGACTATGTTTAACCTTTAATTAAAGAAGTGTGATTAAGTCTTATTGACGAATTCATATGCGGGAGGTGAAACTTCATTACGGGTCTTCATAATTTTTCCCTTTGTTTTTGTACTTTTTATTCTGTTCACTTTTTTTCTGGTTGCCTAAACCTCATCAGCTTCACATTTTTGTGTTGTTTCCGTCTCCTTCTATGTTCAAATCACCTACATTTAATTAAAACTTTTAATTTGAAAGATGTTTACTGGCGTGTGTAAATAATGAATGAATACGCGTCTGTTTGATGAATAATATTGCCCCCGAGTCCCTCCCCAATTTCGCAACTACCCGCATCATAAAAAGGTAGCGTATGCGGTATACGAATCGATGTTTGTCACTTACATTTTTTTATGAAAATTAAATTATGTCTGCTGAAATCTATCCTTATGGATAATTTTGCGTACGTCTTTGGGGTTGGTAAAATAAGGGGTGATCGATATCACAGATTTCTGGAGGTTTTGATTTTTGATTGCACGACTATTTCTCTAGAATAACAAGTAGATCCGACGGTTCGTCGAAGCCGTTTTAGGGCAATTTCATCAATTTTTTTCGAGAACCTTACATTCTAACCTAAGTCTTTACTGTTTGGTTGAAGTATCGCTAGATTATAATGTGAAGTTATATTTTCTCCATTGCAAAATACGTGTTTGATTCCAAATTCTCTTTATTTTCTGTTTAGAATCTGTGCTGTATTATCGTTACAGACTTGCCCTGAATAATGGTCACGAAACTGTTTTTTATCGGACCAGGTTATTATTTTTTTAAAGGCTATAATAAGTCGACGGTTGTGATAAAATACTATTTTATAGTAACAACTACTTCCCGTGCTCTAGGCCCCGACGGATATTGAATTACTCTAAAAAGTTAAATGGGTTGGTATATCTACAAGTAGTCGAGGCGATGAAGCACAAAAGTTCGTTTTCCCTAAAGACGGATCGGAATGCGGTTTTTTGCATTCGCTTCCAAAAATTATTTGTAAAAAATGTTTGGAAAACCCTCGGAGCGACGTTCAGGCGCAGGTTCCGGTGTACCAGGTGGTGGTAGGGTCGGTTTCGACGTGAAATTGTAATTTAGCGTCTCAAAAAACACGCCTCCAATAATTGTCGGATTGTTTTTGACGTTATTGTCAAGAAAGTTCTCGGGGATGTCTTCCAGGCCCAGGTTCGGGTGCACCAGGTGTCCGGGGGTTCGCCGATGCCATATTTGAATTCAGCCACCCGGACGCCGAGTTTTTCTCGTTCCCCTCGTGATTTTCTGGAGAGTCCCACGGAGATGAGGTTTATCGGCGTTCCTGAGCTCCAGGTGTTCGGGGGTCAATTTAAACATCATAATAGTGATCAGCGACCTCGAAAACCCCCGAGTACCCCATTTGAGCCAGTTCTTATTCACAAAGTATTTACATTTTCCAAAAGGCGTCTCAAAAGATGCATTTTTTGGATGCATTTTTGGATGCAGCAATGCGATTTCCGATTTGTCAGAGATACAAAGTAGGTAAATTTTTTACAAATAATTTTTGGAAGGAAATGCAAAAAACCGCATTCCGATTCGTCTTTAGGGAAAAAATTCCAAACTCTTAGCCTTTTTAGTGCTTCATCGCATCGACTAAAGATATTTAACACCAACACCAACACCAACACCATTATTCTGTGATATCGATTGGAAATTTTTTCGTTTGGAACAAGATCAGGTGTAGTGAAATTAATATGGTCATGCATTATGTCCAAAAAGGATTGATTATTACTCTTGAAGTGATTATTTATGTGACCATTGCTCTCTATCATGCCTAACGGTTTTTTCACAATGTATTTCTTGAAGAAAATCATTTTTTGGATGTTTTAATTCCAGAAGTTTATATCTCCATAGTGTGCCAGAGCCTCACATTCAAAGACAATGTCTGAAGATTTTTCCTCATCTTCCATGCACAACGGAACAACAAAAATGCAGGGACTAGTGAGTACTTCCGTAATTTAAGCCCTTCTGACGTTTAGTAACATTTTTTTGGACCAGAAGTCTGATATGTACCTACTTTGGTTGGTGGTTCCAGTCTGTTGTTTAGTTTGAATCCATTAAAATGTAGAACCCCGTGCTGCAATTTTTGATATCCCAAATGCTGGTTCAAGGTTCAATACTACTGGGAACCGCCTTCAACTACCATTTACCAGGGTTAACAATTTTTATTGGCGGATCAGTCTAGATCTCATCTCGTAACATTTGAGTCTGGAATACAGGTCCGAACTTCTCTAGATATGCGTAAGCATCACACCTATGCGTGACATCATGGACTCCAGAGCCCCTGTTCTGCTGTCAGTTTAACATCCTTAATAGTAGCATGATATTCCTTCCTATTTAAAGAAACGAATTTATGATTACATCCGCTATTCTAGAATTACCGAATTTTTTGTACTTCCTTTTTATTCTGCTTACTATAGATTGAGACATTTCTCCATGTTAATGATTCATTCACTTTTATTACGAGTTAGAGGCGATCAACATACTTGAAATGGTTATTGTATCATAATATTTTGACACAAGGACTATCGCACTATTACAACTAACGTAATCTCACAAAAGCTTGATCAGAATAGTATTCTAGATAATAGTTTCTTTATAGTGTAGATTTTTCAAGTTTTAACCAAAAATACAGTAGTTTTTAGCAAAGTTTCTCGAAAATAATGTATATCTCGTATACGCTGCTTACATGGCAAGATATTCCAACAATTTTTATTTCAGTTTCGATCAAATTTAACGTACGTCCTTTGTTCTTTGCTCCTGGTTTTTCCCTGTTTATAAAAAATGTAAATAAAAGTCAATAACTGTTAAAACTTGAGTGCTCGACGTGGTAGAAGCTGGTTCAATAAATAAAAGCATCATACTTGAATTTTCCTTTGAACTGGAAACTCCTTTGATAGATTTTTATGTTAGAATCGAGAGCATCAGGTTGAAAATTGTATTTTGCGTCTAGAAATATTTAAGAAAAAAATCCAAGTTGTCTTACATTTCATTTGTTCAATCGGCTGTATTAAAATATAAACTCTTAAACTAACCTGAAAAAAAAGCAAGTACCAAAACAAATTTCCCAATGAAAAATTCAAATTGTAATTAAAGTAGGTACCTATACAGTAATATACAGAGAGGCTAAATCTACAATATTATAGCTTGGCCGTGTATTTTCTTGTAGTACTTCCTTTTTAGCACACACATTTTTTTTATATCATATTAAGACATACCAAATTTTATGAATTTATCTTTAGCCGTCTTCTCTAGGATGCCTTAAATGCTTTGTTGTTTACTAGGTCAGCGCATAGAAAATCGAGGTAAACGACCAAGAAGAGATGTCAGGATGAAACCTGTTGCAGTAGGTGCTTTGAGCTATTGCAAACAAAAAACCTTAGTGGCTTTTTTGTGTACGAGTGGTCAGTAGCTTGCCTATTCACCCCCTGTTTCCGTGTCTGTCGATTGACCGACCACAGCGCGTGGTTTGCGAACGTGGCTCGTTATGCCCGCAACACATGCTCGTACTCGCACTTGTTCACGTAACTGCGCCAATGTAGCACTGGCAAAGTGAACACTTGCTCACGTAGTTTCGCAAGTGTCGCATCGGTTGACCTGTGCGTACACGCTTATGTAACTTTCTGTTCCAACACGTTAGAGCAAATGCGGTGTTATTACAAATACCATAGGTTTGAAGCTGCAAAACTCGCTCGAGGCTCGTGCCGACCAATGCGAGTGCAACCATGTGCGCCGCGCCTTACTCGCCGAGCCACGCGCCGGGGTGCGGGCATGCTCGTCATTTTTGGCGCGGCTTGTCGGTGAATTTGGCGCAAGTCATAGAAATGCGATCCTGTGCGCGCTTTTTTTTCAAATTATCCAGATGTTTCTTGACATAGATCTTTTAACATAATATTTGAAGCATTATACCTGAAAATAATGAAATAACAGTAACTTATCGATAAAAATTGATTTTAGAGTGACCAAAATTCATATATTTAGAAAATTAATATGCCTGTGGAGGCATCTAAATTTTCACTTTTCTCACGG
The DNA here is from genome assembly GCA_910591695.1 of Galerucella pusilla. Lineage (NCBI taxonomy): Eukaryota > Metazoa > Arthropoda > Insecta > Coleoptera > Chrysomelidae > Galerucella > Galerucella pusilla. Next base: position 37,029 of record CAJUYI010001433.1, read on the forward strand.
CTACTTTCCATTATCTTCTTTTTTGTGGATTTCGCTTAATGTTTACTGTTTAAAATAATGTACGCAATAGCTGCAACTTTTCTTTGTCGAATATTATTTATATTTTTTCAAATGAAAGGACAACTGAACACAGTGAAGTATGCCACACCACTAATAAAATTAAATAACTAATAAAAACAAGATATTCCAAGCCGGAACGAGCCTACATTGCGAACTTACACATATCGTGGGATCGTATTAACTTGCCAATCCTCGATCAACAAGCCGATCCCGGAAAAATTGTGTATAAATGATTAAAACCTACCCCAGTGTTATTTTAATATAATTGGGGGAGGGACGGACAATCATTGATCGTGGTTATGACATACTTTTATTGGAATTTAACTTAAAAACAGCCAGTTGCTCTTAAACTTTGAGTAACCATCCAAATCGACAAGTTACACACGTGAATCAAAGATTTGGGCGTCTTGTCAAAGTCAGTTACGAAATATTAGCTTGATGCTTATAATTCCGACATAATAAAATGTTTTACTACAAATTAGTTACTTAGGTATTACTGGAAAAATTCTTGTTGAGGCATCAGATCATCTCAAAATTATGAAAAGTAGTGTATTGTACCTAATAATCGTTAGTGGAATATGAGTTATCTGAAACACGTATTATTGTAATGTAATTAGAGGGATTTGGTGATATGTAATCCTAATCAGTTATACCTACCTAATATTCCTCTGACATGACGTATCTCATAATAGGGATCTCGATTATTAACTACCAGATCGAGTAAGTGTCAATTAAATAGAAACTGAAGATCTAAGCATTTGTAACATACATTAAAAGTTATTTATAATAATATCAAATATTAAAAAGAAACAATTGAACTGGTTTGGCCACCTAGTAAGAATGAAGCAAGATAGCGAGGATAAGAGAAAGAAGAAAAGTTTTTATTTTTTATTACAAACTGTCTTGTAAACTTAAAAATTTTTTTTATATATTATCACACACTAACCTTGCTGTAAACATTGTTTTCTATTAGCAATAAATTTATTATTATTATTATTATATAGCCCCTATAGCCCCATAGCCCCTAGGCTATGAAAAATATTTCCGACATTTTTTTAAACCTCGAGTTTGTGAAATTTCGAATTTTTTTAATTTTTCGAAACTGAAGATTGACAATAAATTTTTGTCTTCGTTTTTTTTTGTATACAACCTTGTACTAATCGTAAGAAATCCTGAAACTTTTGGAACTGTGTTTTTTGTTTCATAAAAAGTATGAATTTTTGAATTTTATAAAATAAAATTCTCAAAAATTTATTTTTATTTTAATTGAGTTTAGAGATCGTGTAATGGTTTACATAAAAACATTTTTTAGGTGAAAAAGAAGGAGCAGCAACTGCACAAAAAGGAATAAAATAACGACTTTCATAACAGAATGTTAATTAAATTTAAATAAATTAATAAGCAACAATACAACAATAATAATAAATGAAATGTTGACCGTTAAAAATTTTAAAATTACACGATTTCTTTAACCTAATTAGGTTAATTTTTTCATTTAAAGAAAAACAAAGCAGAACTTTATTATAAAATAAATTTGTTATAAAATTCCTGTAACCAGAAAATGCGGGTTTAAATAAAAATCTGATGATTTTAATAAACTGCATATATATTTTATAACAATTTAAGTTTTGGTTGGAATGAAAACCTCGAAGGCTTAGCATGATGACTTCATAGAAAGCAGCTAGAAGTTGCTGCTTGATGAAGATAAATTGAATATAAATACAATTAAGTGTGAAGGAAGAATAACACATTTGTAAAGTTTACAGCAATATAGTGATGCACAATTTAACGAGATTGAGACAAAATCTACAATAGCGGCATTATAGAGTTAACAAATAATAGGGAAAGACGATTTTTACAGTAGCAATTTTTCCTAAACAAGGCAACGCCGTGTCGAGCATCAACGGGCAGCGTTTTCGTTATCCTTAATGAACAACGGTTGAAAATGTAGTAAATAATTATGTTACCTGGCTGTGGCACCATTTATACCACTAATTATAAACAAAAGCAAATCCAGGAGATCTGGATTGGAAACAGGAATTATAGCGTTTTATGCACAACAACGGACCACATGTTCTCGGTTCGATGGCTCAAGGGACAGAGTGAGTTCGTAGAGTACCCAAGGCGAGGGGTTACATGTGGCTTTTCCGGGTAAGCGGCGATTAGCGAAATTTTGAAAAGATTTAAACCTTATCGCGCCACTAAACAGCTTGGACATACAGGGAAGTATTAAGAGAAAATTGAAATAAGAGAGAACGGCGTCACATACTTTATTTCTCAAAATCCTGGTTTGGTTTCTATAGGTGCACTTTTCAGAACCGTGTACTGCGCGTGCCTCATAGTTGGATTACCAAATTTTCTTATCGGGTACTTTTTTTCCAAGATCTTGGTTTTGTTACTGTCCGTGGTGTTTTTAGAACCAAGCACGGCAACAACAATGTCTTTTGTGCCCCATCAAATGTTATATTAACCCTTTAAGTCTATAATTTGTGAAATGGTAAGACTATTCTTACCTTTATCATGCACAAACGCACTCTGACTTGTTCACCAGCCACAAATAGCACAAAATGTGTTCCCCTGTTTCATCTTCTTCTAGGTAAAGATAAACACTCCGTATTTTTGACCAGTCCCATGGTAGTTTAGTCTGCAGTATCCAGAAAAGATTCCAGTGATGAGCCTGTTGACAACTTTTTAATTAAAATTGAAGGGGCTGTGCAGTCCATCTTATCAGACAGTTGTTTGTCTCAGATATAGAATTACCTCTTTCTTGCCAGTTCACTATTTCGGTGTGATCTGAAATCCATATTAGGACAACCTCACTTATTAGACCCATTATGTTTACAGGCACATAATAGGCTTCATTATTTCGAATGGATGTCGTTTTCACCATCGAGTTGTAGAATAAGTCTATTTCCTAAGACCCCAGCTGGATAATCGACGCTATAGTGAACATAGAACAGTAGTATGACAACGGTAGAATGACGATGCTGCTCTTGCCTGGCTCATGAAGTTTTCCAGACTTTTTTTTATCATTATTGAACTGTGTTGACATTCCTATTATGGCGTGAAATTACACCTGAAAGTGGCTTGTGGCTTTTCTCTTATTTTCAGAGCCCGTACACTCCTATCTATTATTTTTTGAAGACAAGTCCAAGTCCAAGTTTGGTTATGGTCTTGTGCTTTAATTCCTATTTTGTGCTGAATTCTAGACATCTGAAGATCTGCTACACACTATAAGAGCCGGTTGTTCAAGATTAAGTAGTAAATATGGTACAATTGGTGCGAACCTATGCATTAATGACACCCAGCCATGCCGAAAATTCTGGTTTCTTTTTGTTCAACTTATATACAAAGCAGCCAGTAGGTTCAGATGTCAAAACGTACTATAATAACACAATGATGTTATCAAGCCAAACGTCAAAAGTCTTTTAGGTTGAAACTACTGAATTTCTGAGATTACCTCACACAACCAGCTCCTTATGACATGATATAAAACCAAATTTAACATTGCAAATAATGACAGTTGTACGAAATCATATACCTGTTTAATTTGCCAATGGCTAGACTAATATTTTACTAATGAATTCGTAAAATTACAACTTTTATTTCTACCCTCACTTGAGAGAATTAAACAAACCAAAATTCTAGTAGACCTCAGTTCGTTTTATTTAAACTGAATTAAGAGATTCATTATTAAACTCCTGGTAATTAAAAGTACGTTGGAAATTGGTATTTATAACAGGTTTTTTTTATCGTCTACAACGCTCGGTTATAATTTGCGAACATAAAGATATAATTTCATTTTTAAAATAATTATTTGCATAATATAATTACCCTCTGTGCTTTGGTGAAGTTGGTTCACTGAAAAAAAAAAATTGTTAAAAAATTCCCCTTTGCCAGTACGCCATCCTTTGACCCTTTGCAGTCTATTCTCATCGTCTTTTTCTTATTTTTAGACCAAGTCATGACTTTCCTGTTTCCCTCAGGCTGAAAGATAAATTTCCGAGTCCAGAGATAAAAAAATGTCGGTAAATAATTGCAAGGTGAATATAACATTACCTCACGATCTACTGGGTCTTCTCAAACGAATCGTGTCATGGATTTACCTAACCTGTTCGGGATTTATGTTCTAGCATATAAACACTGATTAATGGAAGGTCTATAAAATAATATCCCGTACGAATAACAGTGACGGATATTTTTTATTGAAATTTGTTCAACAATTGAAGTGGATAACATTTCTTAATTTAATTTGTAAATACATAAAAGAAAAAAACGGTATTTACTTGGAATTAGAGTTTATCCAGAGAATAACAAAACCAACCAAAAAAAATCAATAAGGAAAAATGCCAAATTAGGTGAAATAAAATCATACAAAGTCCCTCAATTATGCTATTTACAACGGCAGTTTGTTAAAATTCATACCGTGTAAGTCCACCTCAGGCTCACCGTAATGCTGTTACTTTATTTGGGAGACTTTTTACTAAATTATTGATTAACTGCTGTGGAATGCCTGTCCAGATGACTTGCAACGTGTTACCTAATTGGTGTAATGTTTCTGGAGGCTCATTTATTCATTCATTCATACGTTTGGGTTGAGCCCAAGCATATGAACTGAATCATTGTACCATTACCCATGTTATTTACCTACTTCCATTCAAGAAGCTTCGTGTCTTCCACACATATAGGCCACCAATTTATCTGGTTGTGTTATTTCCACTCCAAAGTGCTTTCGTCCTTGTAAGTTCTCACAGAAGCAGAGTATGTAAAGGTGATATCAGACGGTTCACTCGAGTGAATATTCACGCAATTGAATGCTTTATTATTCTTTCATTCCATGTTCTCACGACTTAGTGTGAATGACAAAGAAAAGAACATTCATCTGTTGTTCTTCAAAATATGTCGTCGGGTGAACACCATTTTGTCGCTAATTCACCGACGCAACGTGACGTGCGGCTGCTACAGAGCTCGAGACAAAATAGCCGAATACGAGTGAACGTTCTCTTTGTGTGCAGACGGTTCATTTTTCGTTCATTCTGACTGGGAGTGAATGATACCGAATGCTAAAATCCAACATCGTTGGATCGGTTCATTAATGAATTCATTCAGCACTCTTGTTGCATTTTAAGTTCAGATGTATCACTTCGAGTGAAAAATGCCGAGTTAAAGACAAAAATGAACGAAAAGTGAACCGTCTTATATCACCTTAAGTAGGTGTTTCATCGTAGAGTTCACCTTTTCTGCACATAGGTTCACTAACTTTGCCCATCCTGTGCAAATGCTTCCTTAGGGTACAGTGTCCAGTCACCAGGTAGGTAACTGTCTTCAAATTTCTCTTACCTAGTTTCAGCAGCCTGAACGAGAGTTCCTTATCTTATTCAGTAGACTCTTAATATCGAGGTGTTCTTGTGTCAGCCTCCAATTGAGTTCCGGACCTGTGAAGGCTCCTTTAGAGCCTTCTTTGGCTAGCTGGTCTGCCTTTTCATTCTCTGCAATCCCCTCATATGGCCGGCACCCGTCTCTGCTTGAAACACAGCTGTGTATTGACCAAGGCTAAGAGACAGTTTCTTTGTAGGTCCACTTATATCAGCCCCAGTGCCGTGGTTTGCTTTGGATCCATCGGTGAACCAGATTATTTCTCCAAAATTACCTGGATGCATCACATGTTCCCTGGATGGGATGATTATTCAAGTCTATTAAATTGCCTGGACATTTCGGCCCGAACATGTTCGATGCAATTCATATCCTGGTGAGCAGGCTGGCCACTTCATCCTAGTAAACCCATGATGTTCTACCCGGTTGTTCACAAGTCTTGCTTGGTGAGAACGAGCATTATCTTCAATAAAAACAAATCTTGCGCCTATGACGCCAGCTAATACGACTATAGGCTCAATAACCATATCGGGAGATCTTACTTAAGCCATTGTTTGCTGAATCAAGACCAGCAGCTCAGTGCGGCCATCATATCACACACTTACTGATCCTACAACGAAAAGGAGTAATTTGCACCATTAAATTTGCACTATACAGCTGTTCACTTTCTCTCCAAAGCAAACGAAATAGTGATTCGTCGGAGAAAAGTCAATGTCTTCAATTTTCAAGACTTCATTCGCTGTGCTCTATATCCCACCGATATCTCTGCATGTAGGGTGTCTTCTTGTCCTTAAATTAGGAATATGCAGCCTTCTTATGATAGTCTGACCAGAAAAAATAACTACTCCAGTAGCTTGTCTGAAGAAGCTGTTGATTTTTGAAGCTGTGAATAATGGGTTTCTCCTAGCTGCCAGGAGTATTAAACGGTCTTGAAGTAGTGTTGTAGCTTCCTTCTACTAGTGTATACTCTGCATTTCCACTTGCAACATATCGATTCCATGCTTGACTGACGACGCTTTGACACACATTTTAACGCATAGCTGGGATACACCTTCAAGTATCCAACTCACTAATTGCTCCAGTTGTACAACATGTAATCGTCGTAGAGGCATAACTCTAACGTAATAAAAATACAGTAAAAACAACAATTAAAAAGATAAGAGCAAAGAAACAGAAACGAAATAATAAGAATTATTGACACATCTAATATGTGATCGCTTTGACAACGTTTTTGAAAGAAAAAGCTATAATTATCCAATTCAATTGTTCAATTTCACGAATTATTACAATTTATTTATGGTATTTTATAAATTATCATCCTTTAACCATATGTAGATTTAAATGTGCCTAAATATTCAATCACAGCGTTGTTAGAAAATTGATTATACATGTTCAATTAAACGGATTAATGAATATTGCAGATGTAACAACATCAACTGTGACGTTAATTGACCTGAAACTAGAAATGTTGCTTGTAAACTAATAGTAACTGACAAACGTGCTTCCTATTATGAACAATTATCCATTTTTGGAACTAATAGAAGATACTAGTTTAGTAAAAAACATTCAAGGGGTCGAAATTTGTGCGAAAGATGCTTGGAAAGTATGTTTTCATATACCTAACCCACACATAATTCTGAAGGCGTTACTTTTATTAAAAAAATAGAAAAATATGTCAAAAACCATATAAAGAGGGAAGTCCTTTAGCTCAAATGTAGACTTCAACGCCCTACCCCCATGGCTACCCCTCCCATTTTTTTAAATGAGTGTCTACTGAGCCAGAATAGAAGAAAAACATTCGGGATCCTGGTTAGGCTCAAAAATATCGGATTGGCAGGCACAACCATATGCAGGTTATGCCAAGAAGATGGGGAAACCTCAGTACACATACTGCTCTACTGCGAAGGCTAGACTAGGCTAAGGTTTTCAATGATAGGAGAAAAAACACACAACGCTCCTAGTATTTGGAGGACCTGAGATTTGTCATTCGAAATCTAGTAATAAGACAAAAAACAGAATAACAGGAGGGCAGACACAATAGATCTGCAAAGGTCGTAGGCTCCTAGAAGAACATGATCCCCATATTTATCTGATCTTGTTTTAGGTATAATGTTTTGATTTAATCAACCTTTTGTGCAGTAACTTTTTATCTGCCTTTTTGCAAATTGAAAACAAATCACTAACAAAACAAAGACGGTATATTTTCTTCTAAACCGGAAAATTATTTCATTCATCCATATTTTATTTTTTCTTACTACGCTTGCTTTTTTCAAACTAACTCTGGTTCACTCATTAAAGAGTGAAGTGAAGGTATTAAAAGGTGCGTTCTCAACTGGTTAATGAATCCATTTTTTTCCTGGCTTTTCTCTGTAGTCCAATATTTTTGGTTTCTTCATATAATGGAGAGTTCGAAATAGGTATTTATCAATTATTGTTCGACAAGCTATTATTTTCAAAGAATAGTTTCATCTCTTCGAATTCGAAAATAACCTTCCACAGGATCGTACTCGGTGTACATGATTCACATATTTGGAATGTTTTCTCAATGTTTTTCATTCCATCGTTTAATATATCTTTGTATGATTTTGTCAGTTTATGAATGAAAAATGTAAGTTTGTGCCTAATACTGGCAAATCTTCAGAAAATAAGTAACAGCAATGGACAGCTAATTTTTTTTATTTCAAAACATTTATTTACCCCGCATCAACTTTTATGAGTGATTAGCTGGGGAGACAATATAGTCCAAAAGCCAGAGCCAAAAAAACTGTTTCAATTTCTTAAGGATGGTTTTTTGTTCAATCGTTACAGCCGATGGGTACACAAACATGCTCCGGTCAGTCAAGCGTGCCGTAGAACAGATGGCTCAGGTGCGATATCAAAGGTGTATCATTTGCCGGGGAAACAAAATGAATTTATTAAAGCTGAAAATTGTTATACATCTTCTCTAATGTATATAAATAAAAGTTATGTTGGTCAGTCAGTCATATATTAGAACAGAGCTGGTCAGTCAGTCCGGATAGATGTATGATAAATAAACTAAGTGCAATTCGCTTCTTAAACTTCAAATTTTGTCTGAGGGTTCAGAATTATGTATTGAGCATAAAAAAATTTGTCAGTCATGTGTTCAGAACAACGTCCGTCAGTCAGGTGAAAAAGGCAATGGTAAACCGCGCACGCCGTTTGAGTTTCAGGCTGCGTATTGCGCTATTTCTACGTTTTCTAGTATTTCAACAATAAGAAAACGTCATTTGATGTTTTAATTCGTGGTTCTATGAATAATTACCATTCGTATTGCATTGCATATGAAATGTAATTTCGCAAATACGTGCTTAGCATTAATTATTGAATGTATAAAAAAAAGTGAATTTCTTACGTTGTAATGTATTATTTTTACGCTGGAAATAAAATGTATGCCGTATTCTATAAAAAGCAGGATTGAAACCGTACCCAGTGAAGGCATGCAATCCTGGAAGTGCATTACACAGAGGTTGACCTATCTCTTCCGCTAATTTCGAAACATTTATCACCCTGTGATGGTTTCCAGTCCCAACTTCTATCCAAATCTTCCACGAACTGAGTAAATTTTCCATGTTTCCCAACATTATAACGAGGATGTCCAAGTCTGATGAACCGGCGGCCTCGAATTGCGGACCGATTACCTGATTTTAATAATTCCGTACTCGAACTGCGGACCAAACCAAGAAGACCCCTCTTTTAAAAACCATGAATTGCGGACTAAGCCTTCCTCACAAATACGTACATCAAATTGCTATACACTCAAATCTATTACGGAAAATGAGGATGCAGCCTTCCTCACAAATACGTACATTAAACTACTACATACTCAAACCTATTACGTAAAACGAGGATGCAGCCTTCCTCACAAATACGTACATCAAACTACTACACACTCAAATCTATCATAGAAAACAAGGATGCAGTCCTTCTCTTTCGACTTGGTCCGCAATTCATGGGTCATTAAAAACACATGACAAATTTTGAAAATCATTTATGGTTTTTGGTCCGCAGTTCATGTACGCCCGTCTGAACATCTTATGAGAATGTTCGAGTCAGTTACAATGTTGCAAACATGGAAAATTATTTTTGTATCTTCCTCTTCGTGTGCTTCGCAGCTGAAATCTTCTACGACAGATTTAACGATTTTGCTATCAATAACTTCATATTGATGATATTTCCGATGGCGAGAGTGAAAGTCAAGACAATATATTATATACATTGTATATATTATATACATTATATACATTGTATAACAATTTTCAGCTTTAAGAAATTCATTTTGTTCCCACGGCAAATGATACACCTTTGATATCGCACCTGAGCTACCTGTTCTACGGCACGCTTGACTGACCGGAGCTTGTTTGTGTACCCATCGGCTATAACGATTGAACATTTAAACCAGCCTTAAGAAATTGATACAGTTTTTTGGCTCTGGCTCTCCGGCTAATACAATTTTACGGTTACAGTTACAATTTTATAGTAATAGTTACATCTTTACAATAACATAATATAAGAATAAGAGGTATTAATAATTATAAAAGTTTTTCTGAATTTTTTATTCAAGTTTAATGTCTTTTAGATATCCAAGGACTTCATTTTCATTCGATGAAAGTATACTTTTTAGGTTGAATCTTAGTTTGTTGGTTTTTCTTGCTGTGTCATACATTAGACATTCCTGTAGGATGTATTTCACTGTGTGACAATTTTGACAGGTGGGTGCGGGTTCTTTTTTCATGAGGTGTTGGTGTGTTAAGTGTGTGTGTGCCCGATACGCAGTCTATTCAGTATAACTTGGTCTCTTCTTTTGTGGGAGGTAGGGAGGACTGTTGTAACTTGTGGTTTGATTTCTTTTAATTTGTTATCCTTTTTATGCCAAATAGACTGCCATTGTTGATCTATCAACGTTTTGATTGTGGATTTGTGATCTATTTGTGGATATTTTTCTAGCATAGGTGCATTGATAATTGGATATTGACAAGCTAGGCGGTCGACAGCAAATTTTATATTGAAATATTTTCTAACACAATTTTTTTGGTAATTCTTATCTATTTAGAACAATAAGCAATTTACTCAAATTACTGGTAATGTATTTTAAACTAAATATGTACTCATTAGAAGTTTTTTATAGTCTAATATAAACACAACACTATTGTGTAACTCCGTACTTTTGTTCAACTTTCCACTAACACCAAACTAACATTCTCTTGGGGCTCCTTTCTCTCCTCAGCAGTCTGGCGTTGTCAAGTATGGTCTCAACATTCACGGGGTTCTAGAGTTGACAAACTCTGTATTCGTCTAACTAACAGTACCTCCAATTCCATATGAAGTTCACTATTCTGGCAATACCGATGCATTCCTTAGTGCTTTGTTTATAACATATTGTGAACATATACAAAGCATTTCAATGGAAACTATGGACCTTAACGGATGAACGAATGAACTAGTAGAAAAATTTAATTGAGATCTGATTGCTTTTGAAAGTACAAACGAATACGTAGAGATTGGGTTGATTCAAACTTGAATGTTTTTACAGGTCGCCGGAGTTAATTAGACCTTGTTGGACTTTGCTAGACCATGAATAGAACACTGTGGGTTTGAATTATTTATTTCCGGTGTAGTGAAGACATTGCACCGTTTTAAAATGAAGGTACATATTTACATTGGCTTCGTTGAAATAGGTGAAGTTCTTTGTTTGAATGGGATAATCAGGTCGTAAGTGATGAGTAGCGTGAAATTGATAATACGAAAACCACTATTCAGGAATATCACAGCATAAGTTGATCAGAATCAATTAAAAACGCTGAATGACGAAACGACCTGAGTAAATTCAAAATATTGATTTTTTGGTAGAAAAGTATTTGTGAAGAAATTTAAATATTTTTTTTATATTTATGTATCTATCATGCAATTCTTTTTCTGTTCGATTTTCAGTAAATAAAGGTAATTTTCAAACGATGAATTTACATAGGTTTAAATAATTTGATTTTTCCGTAAAAAAAAAAATCGGTTCCTGCCTTATCTCAAAGTGGTTTTGCAAACAAGCTATCCTCGAGTAGCATTTAAATATTTTTGGCTTTCAATTTGCGATCTGTTTTTGTCAATGTATTCAACTTTTTAACATAATATCTAAAAAAAAATCAATAGCTCCGAATATAGAATATATTCTTAGACTTTGAGCTAAAATTTAAGGTCAACAGCCATGGGAATCCTTTTAGACCTATCTCGTCTCCATATCTTTCTGGAAATAGGGACTAGATGGACAACAGCAGGATGCTGATAAACACTGGAAGTTGAAAAACTACGATTTATATCGTCTTAGTTACGATTACTGATTTCTACAAAAGAAAGACAGTATGAAAGAGCAGAAATTTGTTGAATAGATGAGGCTTTTACTTGATGTAGATCCATAGTAAATTATGAAATCAAACAATAATCTTCTTAACGACCAACTTGATATTAACAATTCTCCCTTATTAAACCTTTTTACATAGAAAGACTCCTGTAGGATTGTTGTGAATGAGTTTCCAGGTAAACTTGTTAAATACTTTAGTTAATCCCATATTTAGACAAATTCATTTCATTTCCTTGTAAATAGATTATAATTTTATTGTTAAATATCCGTATAATTTAGTATTAAGGTACTGTATAAATTGAAAATTTCTCATTATACCTCCATTCGTTTGAAAAAGCTACTGTGTTAGCGAAACGCGTCACAACTTAAAGGTTAAATATAATGTAAAAATTTGCTACTAGCAGATATTGAAGATATTGATATTGAAGATATTGAAAAAGAGACTACTAGTCTCTGGTGTATAACTGAGACATAAATATCAATGATCCTAGGATTCTCTGCATTTGTATTTTAAGCAGAAAATCACAATATTAGATCATGTGTGGAGAAAATCAACTTCTCGCATTAAACAATAAAAAATATCTCGACAGACAAACACTCAGCTCTAACCGTGTAACGTCGAAGTTGGTATATAGGCCAAGTAATAGGTCTATCGTGTAAAATTTTGATTGGGATATGATAAATTCTAATGGTGTTATCATTCTAGAGGATTTTAATTTTGATTTTTTGAATCTCAGCAATATAGCGCATAAATTAATGAATGAGAAGCGTTTGCAACGTTGCCTATCTGACACGTACACTGGGTGCCTTCACAGTTGAGCATATGCTGCGTATACTGCTGTTTGCACGTTCCGAGTTATGGCATTTGAAGTATATACTCACAAAACTTGGGTTTCAAGGTCGAGTATATGAGGTATAAGAAGCACTACCTTTTTGCCAAGCAGATTTTATGCGGGCATGCGCTATGTGCATTATATTTGCCAACCTCAAAAATATTTTATTGATTTGGTTGTATAGTTTTGTGTACTCGACACGAAGATGATATTCATAATTTCAATTTCCATCCATTTCAGAATTATAAGTTTATACTAGCTTGTTAGACTGTTTGTACAAAGCAATTTGCAAATAAATAGATGGTAAAGAGAAGTTAAGATTTTTGTTATTTTGAAGTAACTGCCGTGCATATGATTCGGAACGATGATATACGTCATATACTCCAAAACTGAAGATACCTAACTCGGAAAGCACCCACTGTCTGTTTTCACTCCTCACCTAATCCATAGATTTTGAACGCACTCCTTATGTCATCAGTCATTTTTGGTTGAGCGCGAATTTTGAACTAATGGCATTTTTATGCCGATAATTTTATCTTGTTGGGTAATTTCAAACAGCAAATATGTTAAAGACAATCTCCTGGGTATACAAAATTATATTGCACAAGTTTTTGTTGAACTACTATCCCTGAATTCTCAAAATATTTGAATTTATCCATTATTGACCTAGGTTAATAATAAAATAGTTATTTACGTAATTAGTGGGATATGGACATTATTAACGCACGCATGTGAAGTTTGCACGACGAGGCCGTGGGCCGAGTCGTGTAATCACATGAGTGCGACAGTAATTCCTATCACACGTGTTACGTACAAAATTTTATCTCATCCCAGCAAGCCAGAAGACTTAAGACTTAAGAAGAAGAAAGACATAAGACCTTCTCTGCAATAATTGAAATAAGTTCATGAACAACTGAGTGAGCATCTAAATACAAATAATCTATGGCCTGACAGTTAGTTTCTAGCAACTGGAAATAATAAAGTAACTAGGAAAAAATTGTAATTAGTGTATTTGTTGATTCAATATGAGCCTTTGAAACTGTGGATAAAGATAAATTAGAAGTAAAATGCGAAAAATACAGTATATAGGGGGATATTAGCTATTCTAAATGTATGGTTGATGGAAAATAAATCGAGTTCAAGAACTAAAGATAAATGTACGATACTAGGTAGTAAGCAAAATTGTTCTAACTTCGTGCAATTGCAATGGGTCATTGAAGTTAATTATAGTATAGTCGAATACGTCGATGAAATGAAATATTTAGGATTTATATTAGATCCCCGCACAGTTTTCATAAACATTTTGATTTTTTGTATGTATGTATCCATTTTTAAAAAGCTTCTGTCTCTCTGGGCCAATATACAATCGACGTTCAAAGATCCGGGTCCTGTTCTAATTTGCAGTGGCATTATTCTTGCGTTTTTAGCACTGCCAACCAATATAAAAATCATGATCATGATAAACAGATTAAACTTTGCTCCAAATAGTTCTCTTAAATGCATTAGTGTTCCAGTTTGTTTTGCTATTGTACTCTTCCATTCTTTTTCCTCCATAATAAAGGCACATACCTACCTTCCGTCGGAGATTGAGGTTTTTGTATTGTTTTTGTCAGATAAATTAAATTGTTCCAAGAAAACTGTTGAAACAAAATCCTCGACAGATATTTTACTTCCCTTTTTTTGTCGAGAGCAATGACACCTAGTGCTAGATAAGGTCCTGAATCCTTTCTTTTCCAGGTTTGTAGAATCGACAAGAAAAATTAAATGTTCCGTAGATGATGATTAATACGGTGATAACATCGTTATTGTAGTTAATAAATGGCTTCCTATTTCAGTTTCACAAAACGAAAAACGGCACACGATGAGGAACAAAAAATATATACAGCTGAAATAAATGTTCAAACGTGTTGATATTTTTATCCCGCTTTGATGAAGCGTTGCGAGCTAATTATAACTATTGATTGTTAAAAAGCTTTCGTAATTATTAATTGGTTGTCATTAAAGAATTTAATGAATTGTTTCAATTAACGTTGTGTAGACAACCGAATAGTATCTTCATCTCTATTGAGATTGTGATGTCGTCGAGTAACGGAATCAAAGACGTATCAATGCAATTTAATCTTAGCTCATTATAATTTATTATTGAATGATTTGATGATGAACAAGTTGATAATACTGTAATGTCTTCTGGTCATAAGTATTTATTATTCGAGATACCGCCTCATTTTTGGGATGAAAGACTGAATATTAAGGGTTGTAAAGTTTGCTACAAGTGATAATAGATAGCAACATAACGTATTCGTCAAATATCATTGTTACCAGTAATTTTAAATGGAACCATATGACAAGCGACACCTCTTTGCAAGGAAGTCGAAAGAATTTGTTCAATGATACTAATTTTGTTTGTGTTTATACATCACAGATGTATAATTTGACATGCCTTGATTACTCATTGGCCCGACACCAGGGGGTCTATTCACTAACTTGTGTGAGTGGTCGTATAGCAACGATTATACACCCTACAGGATTGCTTATTTTCATTTAACTATGTGCTCGCAAGTCGGACGAATACGTCATAACTGGACCTAACCTTTTTAATTTTATGGTTAATGGTGTGTTTACAAAGTGTGTTTTGACGTTATTTTATCCGTTTTTCCAATTTTGAAGGTGTAAATAAAGGTGGTAAGTAAACTTCTTTAATAATTGTCATTCAAGAAAGTCTAAAAATGCCAAGCACAGTGTAAATACAAAATTTTTGGATTCATGGAAGCAAAACTGAAAATTAATTGAAAACTAAAACTTAGAACAGAGAACCATATAAAATGTAACGTAAATGATCATGCAAAAAAATAAGAAATTAAGATATACTTAAGCTAAAACTAAAAAGATTGCCTTAGTTTCTCAGTTTCTGGCATAAACATCTACATTACATTACATGGTTTTGTATGTTCTTAGTTCTGTTATAAAGTAATCTAAGTTTTAATTTTTGCTTGTATGAATCCTTCTTTGTAAACTTCGAACAATTATTAGGATTTAGAAAAATTGAAAAATATTGTTTATTAATAAATTCTTAAGCAGTGCATAAGGCGTCTATTTTATTTTCCCCATAAGAAAAAAAATGTATTATAATGCTGAACATCAATTAACCCATAAACACAGCTCGTAGATTCGCTTCTCTTTCTGAGCAAAATAAATGATAAGCAAGTTTCTTCAATTCAAAGTTATTGTTTCAATCGTTAATTTGTATTTTATAACTACTTATACTACTAAATATAATTTTTTAAATAACATATCACCAAAAAAAAAAAATTAATTTATTATTATTTTTTGCAAATACACAAGAAAAACGTGAGAAGTATTGACGATTGCAATATATTTTAAATTGGTCGAGGTCCACTGGTGACGTAAGCAAGTTCCCACTCACCGACGAAAGATTTAAGCGAATAAGCAATCCTGTAGGGTGTATAATCGTTGGTCGTATAGGACCTCTCTCTCACAATTTATCTTTACTGCGCATGTCACTCTCTTAAAATTATAAAATTCCTATTCAAAGATAATAGAAAGCTCATACACTCCTATACGAGTACTCTACTGGGTAAAACCAAGAGAGTTGCTAGATTTTGAGAGAATGGACTTGCGCACATTGTCTTTGTACACATAATTAGATAGAAAAATGAAGATTGTAATGTAGGTAATCACCCGAAATATGTCATGTGTCTATTTACTTTTCAGTCCATAAATCAATGAGTGAATATTAAATGCATTTTTAGTTTTTGGACTTTAATTGTTTAGTTTTTGCAGTTTAATTGTTCAGTTTTTGGAGTTTAATTGTTTAGTTCTTGTAGTTCAATCGTTTAGTTTTTGGAGTTGAATTGTTTGGTTTTTGGAGTTTATTTATAGTTTTTAAAATTGATGATGACGATTTGGTGATGCAAATGCTAGTAGACAATGTTGAAGATGATGCCAAAGAACAAGCTGCAAATAACATAACTCGCTTGTATTTCCAACGTCATGATCCTTTCTTGGTTTTGTCTGATTTTAATTGTATTAAACATTTCTGCCTAAATTAAGTTTATTATTATTGTTTTGCATCCCTCACACGACATTTTCTTCTCAATAAATTATAAAAAGGGAACTAAAATCGTATTCTTTACTCTTCCCCACAACACATCTAAATATATAATAGAAAAACATTTATGCTGAATAAGACGGTAGTTGTGCTTATATCAGAGTTTATATTTTCAAATCCAAACCTACTAACAGTATATTAGAACTAATAATAGTTCAAAGATATAGTCGCGCCATTTGCAACGCTGGACAAAATGTAGTAGACGAGTCGAATAATTGTGAATAGGGTTTGATGAGTGATGACTGATGAGTACTTATATCATATCGATGAGTTGTCGTGCATGAGCACTCTCCCATGTTACAGAATAGACCCCAAGATAGGAGCACAATGCATACGACTATTTCTACGTGACAAGTCGTAAAAAACCCTAAGATAAAATTTGAACCCAGGGCTTCTTGTGCTGTACCAGTATACCAAGCGAAGTATACCAAGAATGATATTTTTTCCGAAAAGCGATGGAAAAATTTGTTGATATATTTATTTCAACGCCTTCATTGTCTGGTTTTCACACAATTCCATCCATCCCCTCGGTCCCATTCACCTAATCAAACAAAACGGGAGCTCTATATTAGATCACTTGCTGTACAAACTGATTAATCTTATTTGGCAACAAAATTGCTAGGGCAATTATCACGGCAGATGCGAACCGATCACGTAGTTGATGTTTGTTCAGCAGCCGATATTGGTTTGTGATTTGTTTGGATTGCGGACGGAGACAGGGGAAGGATCGGTGCAGAAGTAGTAACGGAATGTACATCGGAAATGGGAACCGGTACATTTTTGTTTATTGTTTAGTAATTTTCAGGGGCTGGGGTCTTTTATTGATATAATATAACAGAACACAGAACCAGACGCTGCAAATGCAATACGCATTTATA
>CAJUYI010001434.1:0-54643 GCA_910591695.1 Galerucella pusilla
TTTTTTTTCTAGGATTGACACGAAAGTGGCGCCACCTATCGATAAACCTGCGAACTATCATTAGTTCAAAGTATTCCGATAGATGGCGCTGTTTTTTACTGGGATTCACACAAGTGGCGCCATCTATCGAAAAACCTTCGTACTAACAGAAAAATTACAACGAAAAGTTGACGTTTCTTGAGGAGAGTTACTTTACGCTCGTCGAGCGTAAAATATTGCAAAACGCTCGTTGCCCATAACAACCGATACTACAAACATAATTATATTGACAGTGACAGTGACATCATAGAGCAACCTGACTAGGGAGTCTTTCTGTCGACTGAAAATCTTTTACAATCTAATAAATCGCTGTTTTGTTAAGTTTTTAATGTTTTAAAAAATTAATTAGTGTGATTGCGATGTTACCTTGTTTTGCCTGAAAAGGTATTAAAAAAAATACATTAAAAAATAACGTGGATAATAATAATAAGACATAAATATTAAGAGTATGTACATATGTACAATTCGTAGTACTCTCAACGCTTCAATAGAGATTGTCGTCTTTCGACCGTTAAGAGATGTTTTATTTATCAAGTGATGTAAGAAGCAGCACTTCTCCCTACCGACTTTCTTATATATTCTGTTCATTTCGTGTATCACGAACTCGTCGAAGAACTGCAGAAGAGGCAGACTCTCCTAATGAAATTCTTTCAAAAATTCCTCGTCTTTCACAAAGACCCTTAGGGTAGCTTTTAATGCTATTCCAGTTGGCGTAAGATTAATTCATTATTTTGTTTTTTCAGCTACTGGATTTTTTTCTTCTTCTTCTTGTTCTGATACGATACTCCTCGCCGCGGCGTGCGAAATAAAAATAACGACCCGATTTATATTTTTATTTAATTAAGATTATTATCTACTGTGAATGAAATTTAAAAAATGCAATAAAGACGAAGTTATGAGATTTTCGAGTCGTGAAAAACTTTTCTCATTCCATTTGATAAACGTTCAAATTTTATAGATACATTTTTTTCCTCAGCATTGCGTACCTCAGCAACGAACAATAACTCATTAGCAGTGTCAGTGTGGAGTTGGACGTCAAAAAAGTAAACCAGAGTTACGCGATAAATTAAAAGAAAAAATATGTCCACCAAAATTGTGAAAATCGAAAAATTGGAGTATCAAGCCATCATCAAGTACCTGTATTTAAAAAGAATAAGAGGTAAGCAGATTTACGAAGATATGCTCAATACCCTTGGTGATCAATGTCCTTCGTCCTCTCCAAGACCTAAAAAGTTTCGTGTCCAAAAATCTGCTGGAAAAGTTTTTACTTCAGTTTTTTGCTATTGACATGGAGTAATCATGATTGATTTTTTGGATAAGGGTAGAACAATAACCGGAGATTACTATTCGACATTACTGACCACTCTACGAGAAAAAATTAAAGAGAAAAAACGCGGAAAGCTGCCCAAAGGTGTTTTGTTTTTGCAGGACAACGCCTCTGCACACAAATCTCATGTTACCATTCAAAAAATTCGTGATTTAGGGTTTGAATTACTAGAACACCCCCCTTATTCACCAGATTTGGCTCCGTCCGACTATCATCTATTTCCTCGAAGGAAAAGGTTGCAGATTCGCTGTAATAAATGTATCCAATTAAGAGGAGAATATGTTGAGCAATAAAATATTTTGACATTGAAGTTTTGTTTGGTTCTATAGTAGGCTAAAATTTTTTCAATATACATAATGTATAGTCTGAATTGTAACTCTAGCTTGCATACCTCTTGATATATTACTATGGATTTAGCTAATTATTTATGGACGCACTGTATAAACATCCACGCTTTTTATCTTGATCAATAGCAATCAAGTTATATTGTTGAAAATATATTATTTAAACCGTTGGTTGAAGGACGACGGGTTTTTAACTACACGAAGATTAAAAAGGTACTCATGCGTGCATTTCGTCCGGTCTAAGGATAACGTTATATGTGCTATTATACTCTGTATCGTCTTCAGATACGCTGCAACTAGGATTTTCTCATAAAAACAACGTTGCCAAATAAACAATTTAAGCACTTATTTAAGGAAGAGGAGATCTTTCAACATCATTAAACAGTACTTGTTCCTATAGTAGAAGTAGGAAAAGCCTAACATTCTTGAACGACTGTGAAGATTGCAAAGTCGAGGAGCAAACACAGAGTCCTTTTCCTACGAGATAAACATACTATTTTTCCGCAAATCTATTAAAATTCGAAAGATATAAATTAATATTGAAAAACTCGTAAATAATCTAAGATATTGGTATATTCAACTTTTTATTAAATCTGGCAACACCGATATACTTCACGTTCACTTAAAACTACACTACTCTACTCCTAAGCCGAACTTGAACCCGTAGAGCGCAACGCGCGTCCTTGATTGGTGCATTCACCTCGCGGCGCGTTAACGCGGCGGCGCGCCCATGAGTTGGCCCCCCTCGGAAAACCCCCCACCACCCCCCTTTTCTCGTCACGCCCCATCGTATGCTGCGCTCTGTTTTAGGTTAGTGGACCTGCCGACGAATGTGATGTTATATTATTATTTTGGTTGTTTCTTTGTGACGACGTGACGACGCCGTTGATGATGGTGATGATGATAATGTTCACACCGTTTGAGGCGGTTTGCAATTATTATTGATAAACAAATTTTATCGAAATGACTCAATTTTATTTGCTGTTTATATAAAAAAAATAATTCAGTTTAATTTACATAAATAGTCTAGTTAAATTCAAATAGATACAGGGTAAACTGAAATGGTGATAAATGACAAAATTTACAAAACGTTTGAAGGTCTCCAAGTTTAATTTTTTCTTCAATAGTTTTTAAACGACCCATACTTTTTCTAAAAGCATACGTTTTGTAAAAGTGGGAACCAGACTCTTTATCTCCCGATTCTTTTCTCATCTCAACAACGATTTCAATAAAGTGGAGAGACTTGTTTAAGATCCTAAAGCTGGTCATAGAAACATGTTGCAGTTCAGACCGACTGCAAGATGCAGTCGCCGCAAGGCGAGGTGCAGTTTCCATACTAAATACATATCCGCAATACCCGGGCCGCTCGAGCAGTTCCTGAGCGGTTGGAGCAGTCGCTCTGCGGTCAAGTTTCGCAGTGCGGTCGACTTCTTAAGGCGCGTACGGACACTGAACTTTATTTATTTTTGTGTAAACAATAACACTGCCCTGTACTTGACTAAACAATCGTCTGGCGAAGCGAGGCAGCTGAAACGCACAAATGCCGTCCACATATAATATTTGTGGTACCGACTTCTAACCGCCTCGGACCATGCGTCGCACAAAAGAATGTTATAGTTTGCCGCGCCTCGAAGACACGTCCACATACGTATTGTTACGAATTCAATGATTCGGAAGCCGGTCCTGTCGCAAACTATAAAT
This sequence comes from Galerucella pusilla, assembly GCA_910591695.1. NCBI lineage: Eukaryota > Metazoa > Arthropoda > Insecta > Coleoptera > Chrysomelidae > Galerucella > Galerucella pusilla. The sequence continues at coordinate 3,412 of CAJUYI010001434.1, forward strand.
TTTGGCGAATGCGACCTTTCTAGAAAGGATCTTTAACAGGTAATATTCCAGACTGTTCTCGAAGCGTAGAAGGAGGCAAATGCAAAAAAGTTCTAGAGTTGCTGATTTTTGAGTGAGTGGAGTTGTTCAGTATACAGTGAATCGGTAAACAGTTTCAGTATACAGTGAGTGAACAGATAGTGAATATAAATAGTGTTGAAGATAAATAAGGACAATTATTATACCGAGTGTATATAAATTAAGTGTGTAAGTGTTTCTTCAATAAATCAATAGTAATTAGCCATAGTGAGCGTATAAATTTATCCCACGGTAAAAGCAGTTCAAATAAATAAGAAAAATATTACAGTATGATCGTTCGGCCTCACCTTGCCTCATTCCCGTTCGTGCTCCCGTGCACTCCCTCCCCGCTCCCCGCTGAGTACCAATCTCTTCCTCTCGACAGGCAACCGGTTCAGTCCGCTCCCGCCTCATTCCCCACACAAGCCTCACTCACTCGATAGTATTATTGTGCGGTCGAACACAAAACACGCTCCAAGCAGTCGTAGTCGACTGCATTATGCGGTCGTGTACGACTTCAACGCGACCGCTCTAGAGCAGTCTGTCTGGACTGCAACATGCGGACCGTCTATGGCCAGCCTAAGCCTGTCACTTGGCATATTTGGTGATCATCTAGTTAGGGGATTTAATTTTTAGACGATATCCTACCTGAGAATCTGATAATTTATAGCTCATTAAAAACTATTTACAATGTAAAAAACGCGGAAATTATTTTTTCGGTTCTAGCTCGATTTTTCGACATTAAAAATTTTTTTAGGAAAAATGAGCGTACAGCTTTTGTAGGGAATTAAATTTGCTGCAAAAAAGTTCCCTTGAGCAAACAGTATCTAATCAACAGTTTTTGAGTAATAGAGCTGGAAAGGTAATTGTTAACATTTTTTTTTTTAAATTGGAAATTTTTACGTATTTTCTTTGTTAAAACAATAGTTAGTTACTCCAGTTAAGCATCGGTAGTTTTTCATGGCTCGGTAAATAATTCCAGATACCGATCTCTTATCTGATACCATTCGAATGATACATTTTATATTATGTGTAGATTCAGTGAACACATATGACAAGTGGGAAGAACTGATTTTTATTCAAGCACGATTTTATGGTAAACCAGTTCACTTTTTCTGTTGCAGGTGCTTTAATATGAAGAATACTATTTTATTTGCCGCAATTGTTTAGAGCGTCCTAATTTAGAATTAAGAGAGAAACTACTATGAGCAAAATGCTGTTGGTATACTTTCCGTAATAGATATTGTGAGAACTTAAATTTGTCGGCTCTTTGTTCGATTGTAATTCGATACGACACCGTCATAGTCCGCAATATAATTTAAAGGGGATATACGATTAGATAGCTGCATTAAAAATATTACGTCCACTATAAACGGAAGCCTTAAAGACTCTCTCAGGCTTTGGTTTAGGTGTATACGGTCGTAGAACTTGGACAGAAACATCAACTGTATTTCAGGCGGATATTTACACTATTGATTATTGAGTCTGGGAAACAATCTCACGCACAGAACGATAAATATTGTTCCGAGCATCCAAGCCACGGAATACTATAATAATCGGAAGGGTCTCTCTCCGTTCGCTCTTTTGATCTATGTCAGACAGAAATTCATATGACACTTCAAATTTATGATGCTAAAATTAAAGCTGGCAACAGCTTCCATATACATACACTTCCTAACGACATGAACACAAACAACAATCTAGGCGTGATCTAGGCAACGTCGAAATGTGATCCTATTTTCGACAGACTGTCACTGCGCACAAAAGCTGCGAGTACTTATTGTTCTATGGCAGGAGAACCTTCCGATTGTTACAGTATTCCGTGTCCAAGCAGTATAAATACTCTCTTCAATAAAAATAGACAGTCAACCAAGTGTCTATGGTCTGGATCTCTGGACGTTTTGGTAGGTGTTTTTATTAGACCAGAACCAGCAATTGGCATCTCATCAAGTTTTGCCAAAGAAACACTTCAGCTACAAGAGTTTTAGACTTCTGGAAAAATTTACCAGGATTAGTTCATTCAAAGGCATTCGATAAATATTTCCAAGCAAGTTGATCTGGGAGAAGTGGAGATAGAAAGAAAGACTGAGAGGATGTGTAGGAAGATTGCGGAGAAGATATATAGATAAGACGGTGGGGCTACTGGTGAAGGGGCGGAGCAAGGCAAGGGAAGTGGGGGTGATGGTGAAGTGAAGGAAAATTCGGATGGAGGAAGCGAGAAAAATCTAGGGGTGTGGTTGGATAGCCAATTATCCTTCAAAACCGATATGTTGGAGGCTGCACAGAAGGCAAAAGTAAGGGCAGCATGGTTGGGACGATTAATGGGTAATGTGAAAGGACCGGGAGAGTGGAAGAGGAGTGTAATTGGTAGGACGGTGGAGCAGAGTATCCTGTAAGGCGCGGAAGTGTGGGGTGAGAAAGCAGACGTGAATGCGAGGTCCAACTCCTGCGGGTGCAATCCTGAGGGTGGTGCAGGCGTACAGGACAGTGGGTGGACTGGCAGCAGCGGTGCTGTCAAAGTCCTATCCATTGGACGTGATGGCTAGAGCCAGACAGAAACGCTGGAGGGGTGCGACCAGAGATGAAGTACAGGAATGGATGGATGAGGAAATGGAGAGAAGGTGGGATGAGTATGAGAGCGCGCTAAAAGGAGCGATTGGGAGTAGGAGAAATTGGGTGGACCGGAAATTCGGGGAGGTGAACTACTTCTTGACGCAGGTGCTCACAGGGTATCGTCGAGAGTGGGTTACCTCTACAAGATTGGGAAAAGAGAAACTGGAGTGTGCGAGAGTTGTGAAGTGGAGGATGATGTGGGACATGTGTTTAGATGTTGGAAAAACGAGGAAGTTTTGAAGAAGTTGGAAAATAAACTGGGAGAGGCGGTGTATTGGGAAAATATGGTGGAGATTATGTTGAGGGGCGAGGAGGAATGGATGGAGATAAGTGGCGTAGTAGAGAGTATGATTAGGGAAAAAGAAGGACTCGCCATGTGAGAGGTAGGAGTGATAGAAGGGAGAAGATGACGGAGAGTGTGTGAGGAACCGCCGTCCATCTTGAAGTATGCTAGGGTAGTGAATCCAAGGCGGGAGTAACGGCGAGTTTGGGGTGGGTTTGGTTGGTAGGCATTCCCGTGGGGATGAGTCCAACAGTGTCTGGGTACTGATTAAGGAGCCATTCGAACATGAGTTTCCCATCTTGCCCGAAAAAAAAGCAAGTTGATCGTAATAGCAGACATGATCTACATGGTCCAACCGGTTAGTGTCGTCTGCATCACCATAAATTACCATCATTCTTTGGATGATGATGAAAAAGCCTCTCCGCGGCTCGAATCAGGTATTTAGTATTTGACAGAGTCTTTTTATCCTTAAATCCTGAAGTATCATTGTCCAAATAAACTTGGTTAATAGGCTAAATACGAATATGAAGGTGTAAGCTACAATAGAATGTTCTCCAAATGTTATATTACTATAAGAAGCAAAAACACTAAATAATGTAACTTAAATAGACTGAATAAAGTCGCTATATGAGCTATTGTACTGACTGCTGCAGCAGCTGCAAATTTTGATGCTCTCGTACACAAATCAAACATAAACTTGCTTGTTTTACTTTTCCGTGTAAACTTGGCTTCAACCTTCTCGCTACTACGTTATCATCACTTACTACAATTTTTTTACTATTATGAAACTATAATCGTGTATAAAAAGTGATAACGTGATTATAAGTGTATGTAGCCACCGATAAAATAGTAACTTCTGTGACTCAACTATTAATAAAGCGATTAACGTCATCCGAACAAGTGAAATAATTTAAAATAAATGCATAGGTCAGGTTTATCATACTATAAATGTTCGTTAAAACGTGTGTTTCGGATTTTATGATTTTATTGTTTGTTTCGAGATATTAAACAGTCGATGGATGATGAATTAGATCTGAATTTGAAAAAAGGCAGTAAATTTATATGTGTATGTTTTTGTATATAACTTAAAAACTACTTAGCCGATTTCAAAAATTTTTTGACGTTAGAAAGCTACATTATTAATGAATAACATTGGCTATATTAATTACTAGAAACAATTACAGTTTCTTACAAATCCCTACTAAAACCAGCCCAAGGTTGTCTGTTAGCTCAGACCTTTTAAGCTACTCAACAGATTCTAATGCAGTTTTCAGCAATAGATAGAGTGATTCAAGAGGATGGTTCAATGACAGCTCTGAATGTCAAAGTGACATCTGGGCGAGCATTTGGAATATTTTTTTTTTTTAAAGGGGATACCTAGGGTAATGCCTCATTTTGAAGGTCTTTTTATGCTCAATATAATCGCAAGATTTGAAAACATGAGATTCAAGATGTTGAAAATGACCACCAAGAACTTCATTACAAATAAACATTCTACAAGAAAACTATTCTCTGATATTAGCATCTGTGGCTTAAGGCTTAATTCATTGTCTAAGTTCATTCAGTAATCCGGGACCGTTATATACACTTCGTCAATTGTATTTTTTCCCAGAAAATATTTTTAAATGTTACATAAGACCGACCGACCTAATTACCAATGGTATCATCCAAAACTAACTACTTCCTTTGCGATGTAAAGGAGTGCGAATATAATTTCTATTTAAATTAAAACCCATTTTCACATCATATCCACTAGAACAGCTAGACATGTGGGAATTTGCCCCCGGAGAGGATGGAATCAGGAAGTCCAAGGCAATAAAATAGAAGACAGACAGACCGACTAGTACTTTAATTAGTGTAGTCTTAAACTGATCAAGTTGGAGGATGTTAGTTTAAAACATTCAACAGATATATGTATGAGAACAGATAATAGTGTTTCACGATTGATTTTTTTTATTTCTCGCGATTTATAGAAACTTATTGGTAGTTTGTATAGCATTAGTCAGTAAAAACTATACTTTTGTTTAATTTTTTTTTAATTTTTATTTCCGCACTAACCACATTGGCTATTAGCGGTGGAACAGCGAAATATTACTTTGTATATAAGTTAGTTGAACAATACAATGATTATATTTGGTATAGAAGCTCAGAATCCTTTAAAAACTGTACTAAACTTTGGACACTGCACTCCTTGAACACTGCACTTAAATTGCTCATATTGATTGATTGATCATGAGAAAATTTCGAGTCCTTGGTACACTCCAACCGGTATCTCGTGAAATGAGCTGACGATGCGCCGTAACAAATTTGAAAATGGGGATCCAGCAAAGCCAATCGTGCGGTAGAAGTTATGCAGTGGGCAGCCGGCAGCTCGATATTTTTACACTGTTGCATTGTTTCATTTACTCGCGTTACTTGTTGATTAGTTTGATTTAGTTGATTTTATTGTGATCTTACGTTTTGTATTTGAGTATTCTGTTTTAATTATGTTGTGTCAATTATTTGAAACTTCTCTAAATATCATACTAAAAAATACCCAACATCACCGTGATCATACACATATTGACAACATTGTATAAATTTTAATATCTAATGTTCTGGTGAATTTCATTCCAGTATGAACGAATACGTTCTCTCTCTGCGTACTGGAAGCTCCGCCTTGTCACGAGTTACCAGTTTACCTGTACCTCAGTCTTTATGCTTATTGTGCGTTTGGTTGTACCACCGTACCCTAACTACCGACAAGTAAATTCACTTGCGTCGGAACGTTTGAAAATTTTGGTACATCTTTTCTCTTGCGCTTTACACGTCTGTTATCATTATACTCAACACTTTCTCGATTTAAACCAGCCAGAACTCGCCAGACGATAGGAGGAGTAAGGAAATTTTCGTTAACCCGTAAATCGACGAAGTGAATTTACTTGTCGGTAGTTGGTGTACGGTGGTTGTACTGTTTAAGCAAAGATACTAGTATTTTCAAAAGAGCCTCTATTGGTCGTTCTAACATCATGAGTCAATATTTAAAGTGAGTCAGTGCTTCTTCCTTCTCTCTCTCTCTAGTATACTGGACCACTAACCAAACAATCCGAAAGCTTAGTAACTTTCAAGCGGAAAGAAAGTATGCCCAATGCAATATTGACAAAAGTATAGTATGTAGTAGGCATTAAAGTAGCCATTAAAAAAATAAGTTCCAGGGTACAATGAAAGCAGATGAACTAGCAAAGAGAGGGACTGAAGCAGCATTACGGGAGACGGACGCCTTTTGCGGTCTCATATCTAGTGTGATCATGGAAATTATAGCCAAAGTCGAAAAAAGGGAAGATCCGACCGTTGGAAAGATCTAGTAAGGACCAGCAAATATACTTTTGGGTGACTACAGCCTGTGGAGAACACATGAATGCCTAAGTCTGAGTAAAGCTACTCCAAGAGTTTCAACAAAGATCCTTACTGGACATTGTCGCCTGAATGGGCACATGAAAAAGCTCAAAATAGTGAAGGAAAAAGAATTTAGATTGTGTGGTATGGAAGAGGTAGCCTCCATCCTCCATAGAAGATGGATCCTTACATAAGTTGAAGCCTACATAATATATACTAAAGTTCCTCCGGGAAATATGTCTAAAGGAGCTTCTAGTAGTAGTAGACAAAAAAGAGCACAATAGATTTTTTAGATGCCTACTCATATTACTTTTAATTCAGATTTTAAATAGTATGTCATGTCAAGAGGTTCCGAGGATTATCCCTTGGAAATGTTATCAACAAAAAACAACTCCCGAAATCATTCCTGCACCTGTAATTAATATATGTATTATAATGTTATGATCAGTGAAGAGAAAAAAAGTAGTAACATTTTTTTCCGAGATTTTGTCAATGGAATGAAGGGGGAAAAAGTTCATTCATGCTAGATAGTAAAAAAAATTACAAAACTTACTGATTTTCCGCACGGTAAATGTACATACCTGAAACAAAAAAAATATTATTATTTATATGAAATATTATAGTTATATTTTGATTGTGTTAGGAAATAATTTAGATTCGCACAGTTGTTTTACATTTATCTGGCTGTGGTCAGTGCAATTTATAGTACACGTACGTAAAGTATAAAACCAATTAAAGACGACGTTCTATAATTGACCGCGTTTTACATCCTCGTCGTTAAACAAACAATGCACGAACGCGAGAGTAAAAGTCAATAAGAGGGAGAAGGACAACGAGTGGGAAAGATGAAGAGGAACTACCGTTCATCAAACAATTCCACAATGTAGGTCAAATGAGATAAACTGTCAACTTACATAATCGAAACAAAACAGTTTCGTTTTCAATGTACTGCAATAAAATTTTCACCAGGAAAATGTTAAACTGTATGCATAAAATAACTAACAGTACATGACGTTGGTCATGACACAAACACTGATTATAGTGGAAATCAGATTCAGATGGCATTACACGGAACGGATATAGAATTAATGGCGTTGCCAATGCTTTTTTTTAAGGATCCGTCCTTCGCCGGCAGCAGTTCAGCCTCCTGGGATTATTGTGGATACTCCTAGTGTTCCTACAGCCTATTCAGCCAATTAGCTCATACATGTTCTTTATTGATTGGTTGTAGAAGTCTTCTGGAGTCATTTGGAGTCCTCCATACAGTTTCTGTCTCCTGTGGTCCAGCGTCTCACAGTTGCAGAGCTGTTTCGGTGTCCTTTTTGCATCTTCTGCATGTAAGGTCTTCGTTATACAGCCCTATTTTGTTCAAGTGCTCATTTGTACGAAAGTGTCCCGTAAGAATCCCCGTTATGGTGCGTAGTTTGTTCCTGCTCATTGAGAGCAGTTCTTTCGCTACTTTTTCTGATGGTTCTTTTATGAATTTCTTCCCATGTGTTTGCCTGGGCGTATTCTTCCAGTGTTTATTGTGTTGTTCTTTTACCAACCCTTTTAACCATGACCTAGTGGAGCATCTGGGAATGCCCACAGCTGGTTCGGGTCCATTCATCAGGGTTGACGATCCTGCTCTTGCCAGTTCATCAGCTTTTTCATTGTCAGCGATTCCTTTGTGACCTGGGACCCACTCAAGTGTTACACTGTTCCGAGTCGCCACTCTTCTAAGTTCTTCGCCGCATTCCCATACTAGCCGAGATGTTACCTTATAGCACTGAAGTGCTTTAAGAGCAGCTTGACTGTCCTGCAGATCCTGATCTGCCTGTTGTTGTAGAACTCTGCTTGAAATACCGAGGCGTATTCACCAAGCGAGACGATTTCTGCATATTTGCTCGACTTGCTGTATATGCCCGCTCCGGTGCCGAGCTCATTCCTTGATCCATCTGTGTACCAGATCAGTTCATTCGCTCTGCTGACTGGTGGTGCATTCTCTTCCTCAAGCTCCTTTCGATCTTGTGCGAAAGATATATCTGGTGGTCATGTGGTCTGTTGGCATTTTAAAGATGTCGTCATCCACGTGCCTTATTTCTTTGTGTCCTCTCCCATGTGCCACGTCATGGTCTGATGCTTTTTCACGTCGGGTTAGAGCTGTCATTGCTTCGCACATTACGACATAATGTAGCGGAGAAAGGTCTAGCAGTTTCTCCATGAAGGTTGCCTCTGCCTTCTTGATCACGTGCTGAAGGTGTCGGTTCCAAATTAAACCTGGGTCAAGATATTTTACTTCACCCGACAATTGTATTGGTTCTCCTTGAAGCGTCAGAGGGCCAATTCCTTCCCCTTTTCTTCTTCTTTTTGTATCTGTATTTGTCAATGCTGTATTGATACTTTTGTAAAATAAGAACACGGAAATACCTGGTCACATTAAGATATGTTCAAGTAAAAAGTTTAAGAAAATTCATTTCAACAATTTTTTTTTGAAACGATTCAATTTCACTTCACAGTATTTCATAAGTGATAGGGCGGAAGTCTAAAGATGTGAATATCGACGCGGTATTGGGTACCACTGCGATCCTTGTATTTTTCAACAATGCACTCAATATTTTTTTTGTCGTGATTGCATGAGTTTTCAGTAGTACTTTTCCGAGGAATCCAGGATTTACCACCACTGAGCAGAACTGGGCCGGGTACTGATTAAATGTAGTACTCGAGTACCGGATGCCGAGTACTGTTCGTAATTGACGAACGAGTACCGAGTACCTTACTCTTTGGATGTACTCAGAGTAAAGTACTCCGAGTACAAGTACCCGAATTTCACGGAAAATATTTCAAGTATTAATTGTGGTATCACAAGAATGCAAAGTTTCCATGGCGCTATAGATAAAAGCCAAGGTCAAGGTTGCATGAATTACAATTTTATAATAATAATAATAGTAATTACAATAATAATATCAACAACTTCAACAATTATTGTCTTTTAAAAATTATAAAATTCATTTCCGTTTTTAAAACTGTTCATTTTTTGCTAAATAATTTACCTGCGACACTCTTACCTCTTAGTTTAGTCTTCAAATAATGTATAGGGTGTTCTATTTAAAACATTAGTTGGGGTGGTTAAGGTTAAAGTTAAAACGTCTACATATGAACAAAAAGGGACGTCCCCTTTCATATCATTTTGATGTGCTTTTTCATTTTTTCATAAAAGTGACGCCTCGAGAATTATGTGAGGTTTTTATTAAAACGCTCTGTATATTTCGCACAATTAATATATACAAGAATCATTTTCAAACGGTTTCAGTCTAGACTGTACGTGTAATTACGCTCTACAAAAGTAAGCAAATTGCTATTCTAGCGCAAGATTTTAAATGGAAACGGTAGTTTTGATTCTTTTATTTTTTTTCCTCTTTTAATCTAAACCAATAATGCTAGTCGCTAGTCTCGCCGGTGTTTCGATTCAATAACAAATTACAAAGTATCAAAGTAATTTATCTGATAATTGGAAGTATTAGAAGCAAAAAAACTAATCGCAGGTATAAAAGTAGCAAAATAATCAATACCAGTGGAGTAAGATAAATTAACAAACGTATAGATAGAGATTAATTTTAAAAAACGACTAAAAAGAAATATGATAATTAGAGTGGAAAATCTGTGGTTTTTTTTCTACCATCATACTACATGTTATTTGACAGCTTGATTCTAGACCTTTCCAACAACAAAAATATGTCAGGAAAGATCCAGTATCTGCCAGAAAAATTATCTTTTTCTAACCAACATTCTAACACCATCATTACATGATCGTTGCATATTCCAACAAACCGTAACGCTTTTAAAAAGTGTGGTGCAAAGAATACAGATAATTTCAATAAATAAAAACCAGGCACAAATGCAAACAAAAATGTATTCCGCATCTCGAAATCGAATTGAAGTGAACAATGAAAAAGAAAATTGTCCAGACGAAAGAGAAGAGACAAACGACAGAGTACCTCGTAAGGAATATTGCCAGGCCTTACGGCGACTGAAACTTGCCACCGGATACTCTCTAGAGAGAATTTTCCGTATTAAATGTAACGTGTACAACATTATTTCTTAATTGGGGCGATCGGTAATGAGTATAATTATATTGTTAGTGGTATCGTGATATTGTCGTATCAAGTTAATGCCAGTGTAAATAGAAAAAAAAGGATAATTGTTTTTCAGTAAAAAACTTTCTATATTTTGAAAAACAATTATTTTCCTACAGCCTTTAACGAAATAGTATATTACGTAACGAGTGCGGAAAGTGACATTTTTCACACGAGTGGGAAGTATTGTCTCACGAGGCACAAGCTGAGTGAGATAATACCACGAGTGTGAAAAATCACTTTCGCACAAGTTATGTACACTATTTTTCCTACGACCCCGCGATATACTTTTACCGAATCAGGCATGTACAATCTTGCATTTTTATGCAGTTGTGAGAGGTTTTACATACGTGTATTTGTAATTACTTTAGTTTTGATTACTTACCTTTGAAAGTGGGCCAGAAGCAATGAGAACATGCCCAACGACAGCCATGGAAGTGATTCTCAACCTCACCCCTTTACATATGGTGGTGGAAAGTGTTGCAGAAAGAACAAGATACAGACTAAGTAGAGAGGGAATCATTAAAAAAATAACCACCTCCTCACTTCTTAGAAATCAGACAACCTGGGACATGCCACAAGACGGTATGATGAAAAAGTATAACTTTTTAAAGAAATTCGTTACGGAAATGAGCAACAAGAAGGAATGGTATCCAAATACCATTACCAGACTTGGAAAGAATGCCATTCAATGGTACACAGACGGCTCAAAAGCAATAGAAGGAACTGGGATAGGAGTGTTCGGGCCAGGAACAAACACTCTAAAAGCTTGGGAAAAAACCCAAGTATCTTTCAAGCGGAAATCCACACCATAAGAAAGTGCGCCCAGTTCAATATTGATAAAGGATACAGAAGACAAAGGATTATCATAATGTCGGATAGTCAAGCAGCCATTAAGGCACTGAGCTCTTGTGTAATCAGTTCCAAAATGGTGTGGGAATGCCTAGACAAACTCAATGAACTAGGCGAGAACAACATAGTCACCTTACTATGGATTCCAGGACACACTGGAATAGAAGGAAATGAAATACAGATGAACTAGCAAAGAGGGGGACTGAAATACCTTTCTGGGGCCTGAACCCTTTTGCGGAATCAGCCCCAATGTAATATTGGAAGAAATAACTAAAGCCGAGAAAAAGAGAAGATCTGACCATTGGAAAGATCTAGTAGGGCTTATACAAACAAAGACTCTTCTGGGTGACTACAACCTGTTGAGATCAAAAGAATGCATGTCAAAGTAAAACTGCGCTAAGAGTTTTAACAGGGATCCTAACGGGACATTGTCGCCTGGATGGGCACCTGAAAAAGCTCAAAATAGTGGAGGAAGAAGAATGCAGATTTTGTGGAATGGAAGAAGAAACCTCCATCCACATACTTTCCAACTACACAGCACTTCAGAATCCTAGAGTACAGCACCTGGGAGATTACTGGATAGAAGAGGAACATTTGCCTAAGCTGAAGCCTGCAGACATCCTAAAATTCCTCCGGGAAATAGGACTAAAGGAACTACTAGTTTCTGAGACTCTCCTCAGAAACTGAGTAGAAGTAGGGGGGCACAATAGATCTTTTAGGTCTCAGTGAATGCCACCCCAAAAAACACACATACATACATACATACATACAAGTGACCCAGAAAATTGTGATTTTTATGCGATGAAAAAGAGTGCCTTCATAAAAAAGTTAGAATAAATATTGGTACACAAAATATTAGGGAACATTTATTTTAACAACTAACAACAATTGGAAACAGAACATCAGAAATGAAACTGTTTTTGTTACATAAATATCACAATTCAGAATTAATTATTCATTTGAATCACTGTAAAAATTGAGCGTAAAATTATTATTATATGGACAAATCAACTTAAGAAATACGCATTTGAAATATACATAAATTTGCGGGGTAAATAGACTAGCATTTCAACATTCAATTTGACAGCTTTTTTATCCGTACACGTACGGATAAGTTTTTTTTCCGTACGCGTATGAATAAAGGCCACCTTCCATAGAACTAGACAGTGCGATATATGTCACTTTCCTATGTGATCGTAGGAAAAATGTTTTTTTTCTAAATAGTTCTCTACTTTGTTTACGTGGGGTTAAGAATATTCCGCCCTTTTTTGGGTTTTTATGTAAGGTAGGTTGAAAAAGACAAAGCTTACAGGCATTCCAGGATTGAATTAGTCCAAAATATACTTCGAAAACTTCAACTGGAAGAGATCAAAGGCACTGGCTACAAAAAACCAAACTAGACTTTACAGAGGCTTTCTCACAGGGAATCGTAAACCCAATCAACACCTGTGCTACATGAAACTGAAGAATTGATGCTTCTGCCGGAAAAAATAAGAAGCACTTCTGCATCATTGACAGAATGAAGAGACTTCAGAAGTAGAAGAGGAATAAATAATCTTCTTAAAATCCCAACAGATCCTGTACTTTATAGAAGAAATTGTATAGAATAGATCTAATTTGGTAGTACTTGGTAGTTCGAAACCCATTAAAGATGAGTTTTTTCTCGTATAAACAGTAATTCTTTGAACCCGTTTTTGCCCTACCTTTAGTTATTCTAAAAACTATTACATCAACTAATCTAAAATTTGCCGAGCATATCAAAGGTGATAAAATGCGATAAAATTAAAATAACTGCACTTTTAATACACAAGATTTTATCTACGCTCAGCTTATAATTTTTTTACACGCAAAAAGACTACTTATTGAAAGTTGTTATTATTCTTATCGAGAAAAATTTACAAGTGATCAATAATCGAGTTATTTTACATAATTTTAACATGTTTTTAATAATTACTAATTATAAGTTAACACGTTAATCGCCTTTCAATTGAACATCGTTATATTGTAAGTATGCGTGTATTACAAATTTTTTTAAATAACATGAAAAGCTAAGGCAAGAGAAACAATATAAAATTTTGTTCACATTATTAAGATTTGTGAAAAAAAAAAATTTCTTTAGGCGGCGTTATTTTTGAAATGAAGTACCTTAGACTGTGATTCGATATTTGACAAATAGATGAGAGCTGAGAGTGAAATTTTTATAACATACGATTACAAAAAATATTAAAAATTGTGAGTTATATCTGTTATAAAAAAAGTTTTCATTTTAATTTGATTTCTTTAAACACACAGCACAAACAATCGTAGAAAAAATTATATGTTTCACACACAGAGAATCAGATTTACAGCCTTGGCTACTTTCATTGCCTAGTTAAACAATAGTTATTTATGACACAAGTGCGTGAAGTTATACTTTTGCTCACGAGTTGCGAAAATGCAAGGCACGAACGTAGCGAGTGCCTTTTTCGCAACGAGTGCGCAAAAGTTCATCACGCACAAGTGTCCTACAAAACTTTATCTACGACCACATGAAGAACAATAAAAAAATGTGCTCTGGAGGGATTAAAAAACATAAAAATAAATTTTCTATAAACAAATATAAACAGAACGAATTCTAATTTCAGGTGGTGTGCACTCCGAAGAAATGCCTTCTTCTCGAGGTTCTTCCATTTAAAATGAGTGTAATTAAAATTTTAAATATAATAGAAAATATTTGTCACTATGTCTGACACTTCTGTCAGATTTACTGAGAGCACAAAAGTTTATACAACAAACGACTAAATTCAAGGCAACTCGATCCTTACCTAGGTAGCTAAAAAAAAGTGTTAAAATGAAAAGCCCATTTAAAAAGCATTGGTTATTTACGCACGCTTTTGGGAGTTATAATGAAAGTCCCATATAAAAAGCGTTGTTCATTTACGCACGCTTTTCAACGTATGTATACTGTATGATTTCACACATTTTTTTGATTCGTAAATGACTAATTTTAAAGGTTGTCGTAGATAAATAAGTATTTATTACCTTTTCTTTCTTTTCATACCGACACAGTCTATTCCAACTTAAACCAAAAAAAAACAATAATATCACAAAAAAAACTGTAACAAAACGTCCAATTTTTGCATTTATGCAACAAAGGATGACCCGTTAAAATAATTCTCGTATCAATCGAAAATTAAACACAACTGATTATAGTACCTATATAGATGTGTCATAATTATAGCGATCTATTTATAAAATTAGCCACCCCACTTCAAGATAAATGTACAAAATTCAAAAAAGAATACGAAAGTGTGCATGAGATATAATTATTATTCGCCTTAAAGAAGGTTTGTGCTTGTGTATTTCTATTCTATTTTAAAACACGAACAAAAAGTTTCTTCAAAGGCGACCAGAGGCGTGCCTGAATATTGTTATTTAAACATTGAATTTTTAATGAACAAAAATTAATTTGAAAGGTGTCTGGGTCCTCAAGGAACCTAGATATTACCAGGTTGAAAGAAACGGCCATCCCATGTAAAGTCTGAATCAACTATAGTTCATTCAAAAACCAGGAGTAACTTTAAAAGCCTTACTCGCACCACTAAAAGTTACCAGAGAAGTTACTAAAGGGTGCGTTTCGAAAAAGGAGTCAACAGTCGTGTTCCAAATCTATTAAATATGCCTTGAAGGGCAAAGAAATTAGCCACGCATAGTAATAATTCGATTTCTCCTCTGATCTGTGGTATATATATTCTTTAGACGTAAAACTTTTTCCTTTTTCGAATTTGAAATTTCTTAGTCAATATGATAATTTTTGAGAATATTCTACTATTTTACAATTTATATTCGTTTTGAATGGGAGTAAACGAGCTGGTAGGTACTCAAGGCAGAAGGATTTGGCAGATATACACAATTGCTTACTGATGTTTTTAATGAAACAGTTTCAACGACATAGAGTGAAAACTAAGTAAAAATAATAAAATAATAAGAGCGGATGCGATGACAAAAATAAGTTAATTTATATGTCAGAAGTGTCAGAACTATCAAAAATGGAAAGTATCAGCTAATGTCGATGCTACAAAGTGTTGTGTGAAACTGGGCGGAATCTGACCAATCAGAGGTCTACAGAATTGCCAACTTGAATTCAAATTACTCTTCCTGGTTTTTAAATGAGGTATAAGAAAAACACACAGCCGTCATACCCGACAAAGACCAACGCAACGAGATGTTGAAATGACCTAATTGATGAAGCTGTGTGTTTTTCTCAGTAGATTCGTACTCGACAAGGCCACAAGAAATTAAGTGGCACAGAAAACTCTATAATATTGAGAAATATCAGCTGGATAAAGATAGGCGAACTAGTTCCAAAATGAATATAGATTTATTTAAATAGAATTTGCAATGCTACAACCAAAAATGTAACTTTTGTGTAATTTGAAAATAGATTCGAAGAGGTGCAGACTACAAGACCTCCAGAAAGGCAAAGCATAGCGGAGATGCTATTCAAACAAAGAGTAGTAAGTTGTTAAAGCAGTAGAAGAATCAAGATGTTTAGAAACAGATTTAATGGCGAAACAAGTATAATTTTTTCACCAAAGTGTCTACAAGTACAGACCATTTAAGGACACCATCAATATGGAGACTAAGGAACGTTCTGTATCTGTATCTGTAGGGAGGGTGAGTGTAGGCTAAGAGCACTTAGACCACATGTAACCCATTGTACATCCTCCCGAGAAGTTGTCGTTCTAGGTCATCGTCCATCCTGTCCTTCCCAGGAAGGTAGACAGGTCACTAGGAGACATCTTCTTCATACCGGCAGGTGTAGGCCAAGACTCACCAAACACACACTCTCTCATTGACGATAACTCCGGACACTCGCATCTGACAATTTCATCTTCCTGTTCACACATCCTGCATAGAGGTGTGTCCACTAGCCCCATAGTATGGAGGTGTTTCCTTAGTTGACAGTGGCCAGTCAAAAATCCTACTGTTAAACGTAGGTTTTTCCTGGTCATCGCCAAATATTTCTTCGCCACCAGCTTCCCAAGGTCGCCCTTAGAGATGCTGGCAAGACTGCATCCTTTGATTCCATCCCATCTCTTAAGGGATTGAGCATGGGTGTAACGTTTGGCTAGTTCCGCAATTGTCGAAGTCGTTGGATCGTAGGTGTCACTGGGTCCTAAAATTTTTAGTCCAGCCGCTTCACTGGCTTAAGAATCGGGAATGCGATTTCCTTTACTTCTGTCGTGCCCTTTAACCCACCTCAGGATAATATTGTTATCTGCCGAGGCGTTAGCTAAATCTTGGTGGTACTCTAGTACTAGCCCCGATATAACAGTCTGTTCAGGCTAATAGGGCTTCGTAAGTTTGTGACATCTTAATGAAAACCTAAAAAATAATTGGACCTAAAACTGTAGCCTGGTGAATTTTTATAAACCTTTTTTTTACATTCAAGCTAAGATCCAAACAATTTTGAAGGAATACAATGGATGTCATACAATTCTAATAAAGGTGGATAAAATCACAAAAACATAAGACTAATCATTTCAAATAAGGTGGTATTTGTGGACAAAAGTTTAAAGCATTCTTGTTGAGTCTCAATCTATCTTACCCAGTATCTAGTTAATTAGGTTTCACTGTATTCAAAACCTAAAAGGTATAAAAACCGTCAACGTGTTCTAAATATTATTCATCCACTCCGCCTCTGGAATACCTAACTGACAGCTTAAGTTAATTATAAATTTAATTTTGAAGCTGCGAAAGAGATTAGCTGCCTTATTATCTTTTTCGAATTTCAAATTCAAAGTAATGACAACTAATTTCGTAGCGAAGGCTAAATTTATTTATTTTATTTTCATAACGTAGCCAAATTTTATCTTGATTATTTAATTCATGATAAAATTATCCAAAAGAAATTACGAATTGATAGTAGTTACAATGTATAGTCCATTTTTTTTATGTAAAAGAGAAAAATAAAACCTATGGGTCGATTCTGAGAAGTTACATATAAGTTACAGAAACTGTAAGATATAGTAAGTTGCCTTGTAACTATTACAGATTTTTGCTTACAGACCTTACAGATATGCTCAGAATTGACCCACTAATTTCTAATGCTAAACGGTCGTTTAAAATATCAGGTTTGTTCCAACTAAGTGAAATGATGCGTACATGAACGTCATGTGCATGACAAAATTTCTGTTCCAACAAGTTCCGACAATTCCACGGACTGACAAAAATGCGTTCCAACAAAAACTGGACACGTTCATGAACGTGTCGGCGAACGATCATTTTCATCAGAGATTTGGATGTAGAACCGTTCGTCCAAACTTTCAGTTGATGTTTTAGGGCGAGTTGTATCAAACAGTATCAAACACCTAAACTCGGTTTAATGATGACTGATATGTAGACTGATGTAATTGTTGATAATAAATACATCAATCAGCCACAGTCTAAACATTAGTTGTCATTAAACCGAGTTAAAGTGTTTGATACAACTCGCCCTAAAGGTTAGGTAATGGTAAATAAACATAAATCGTACATAAATAAAACGTGAACTTATAGGGTTGTAATAAAGTTCCTGAAAGTGGTAACAGTTTAAAAATCAATCGTAGAATCGTTCCAACAATGCATAGGGTAAGATGTTCATGGATTAATTCACGTACAGGTTCTCGAACGTTTGATTCGTACATAAATACGTTCACGTACGAATCAGAAGGTGGTTGTTGGAACAAACCTATAATTACAAAATAATCTAAATATTTCCTAAAATTTTCATAAATGTACCAGAGCTAATACTCACAAGTTTTCGATCTTTTTTAACCATAAGCTGAACACAACTTTTTTTTATAACAACGTGTTGAATCGTTAAAAATGTACAACTAACTTATTTAACGGGAAAGAACCAGATACATAAAAATTAAATAATAAAAACTGTGATTTAAAATGCAAAGCAACTTTTTTTCTCATTCAACCTATTCCATAAAAGTAAAAGTAATTTGCTCTTCGGTGGAACTTTTTCAGTAGCGTACCTAATATATTCTCTTTGAGGGACTGTGAAGTGTATTATAGTTGTGGGTGAAATTACGTTGCACCGTTTTACAACAATTAGTCGGCGAGGTAAAGAAATGTGTAAAAGCTGAGCCGGTTTCAGATAGTTTTACTTTGTCTTATGCATTCATTTAATATTAACGGGTTGTAGTCAGAACAGACGAATATTACTTTTTATTATAAACGAATGTCTACAAATTATTATGTAGAATGTGACCTGTACATTGTTTTTACCTGTCAATACTACATTTGTTTATTATTATGCAGGTTATAATTGTGTCCTTTCTATCTACAGGATGTCCCGTAAATAAGTACCGTAAATTAGAGGCATGATAGATCGTTGAAAAATATTTAAAATACCCAAATGCAACTTTTCTCTAACCTTCTTAGTTTGTGAGATACAGGCTGTTAAAAGGTGCAGAAGAAATACACACTTTATTTCATATCTTCTCGGGGGAAGGAAGTACAAATTTGAAATTTTTTGTAGGTTATTGTCTCTTCAAAACACATCAACAGTATTAATTATGTTAAATTCTAATGAGCCATTGACGCGGTACGAGGGGTTCGTAGACTTTTATTGTACCATATTTTTAAAACACCTTGTATTTAGACCTAAAGACTTTTGTATGCAATTCTTCATTAAATTTCCTACATAAAAGGTACTCTTTGTTGAACTCGATGGAACACTCCAATTTTAAGATTTTTCACTTTTTATTAAAGTAAGACACTTTTTTAAGTTGTATTTGTAGTACCTACTTGAAGATTAGTTACAAATAATTTAAACACAAACGTTTCTTATGGGTTTGTAATTCATAATTATTTGAGGGAAGATAAAGTGTTAAGAAAATATTCACGACTACTACAAATTTATTTAAAACATTACAATATAGAAAAGTGTCTTACTGCAATAAAAAGTTGAAAATATTGAAAATGGAGTGTTCCATCGAGTTTAACAAAGAGTACCTTTTATGTAGAAAATTTAATAAAGAATAGGGTACAAGCATAAATTTTGCTATTGGTGGGAATTGATGCTTTACTTTACACTACACATAACCTAATGCAATACCGGCCATATTGACAAAAGTAAACACAAGAGATATGACATCACACGTATTATCGGTAGCGTTCGGAAATTCTCGGGTTGTGGTCGAAAAGTGCATTGAAATTTGAATTTTACTTTAAAATTTGGGAGTAATTTCCAATGGAAACTGGTATATTTCCTATTATTAGTAATTTTTGATATCATATTTACTATTATAAATTAATATCCAAGCAAAATATGACTCATGCGTGTACTCTATTGCAGACAAAAGTCTCAAGCTCTCAATACATGGTGTTTCAAAAATATGGTACAATAAGTTTACGAAATTATCGTACCACGCCACTGGATCATTAGAATTTGACATAATTAATACTGTCGATGTGTTTTGAAGAGACAATAACCTACAAAAAATTTTGAACTTTTATTCCCCGAGAAGATATGAAACAAAATGTGTATTTCTTCTACACCTTTAAACATCCTGTATCTCACAAACTATAAGAAGATTAGAGAAAAGTTGCATTTGGGTATTTTAAATAGTTCCTAACGACCTATCATGCCTCTAATTTACGGTACTCATTTACGGGACACCCTTTATAATAAGATAAGAAACTGATATTTGAAGAATCGTAGTCGAATAGCATGTAATACGTCTTAAATATTTTATATTCAATTGATTACAGTCTATAAAATCCCACATTAATAAATAAAATAATATAAACATTATATAAATATCTATTACCATAAAACAAACATTGATTACTATCGTTTCCATCGACATTTTAAACGAAGTTTTAACGTGTAAAAGTTCCGAAGGGAAGTAAGGGGTCGAAAGGTAGGTGTGTTTTGTAGGAAGTGTCCATTTAACACTTAAACTTACGTAACAGTTCCTGCATTGTATATTTCTTTATCACACGCCATCATCTCTGCGTATAAATATATATAAAGCCTTATTTATTCATTTTATGCGTAGGAACTTTGACCAGTTAACCTTATTATTCGTTATCGTATGTACAGAAATCGACACCCTTTTTAACCTAGTTATTATTATCTTTCGATCTAATTTTGACCTTGACTTTCCAACTCAATAGTTTTTCACTACATCATTATTTTTTATTCAAATAAAAGACATTCTTTAAGAACGAGGGGGGCCAGATAGTCGCTTATGCAGATGACATAGTGATAGTAACCAAAAGAAGGAATATCATGAAACAAATGAGAGTTGGTAAGCAGTGTGAAAACAAAATGATAAAAATAGGGAAATATGAATTTGAGGAAGTGGAAGAATTCAAATATCTGGGAGACACGAAGAGCAGTATAAATGGGGAACGAAGATCAGAAATAGACGAAAAAATAATGGCTGCTAATAGGGTATACATATGCCAATAAGAAACTATTGAAAAGCAAACTATTGACAAGATACACTAAATTTAACATTTACAACACAATAATAAGACCTGTGATAATGTATGGAGCAGAAACAATGACAAAAGGAGATGAAGAGGAGATTATGATAGTAGAACGAAAAATAATGAGAACAATTCTAGTGCCTATAAAAACTGACAACAATGAATACAGACAACGTATGAATCATGAAATACTGAGAGAAATAAACGGGGAAGATATAGTGAAGAGAATAAAGAGAGAAAGAATAAAATGGCTCGGACATGTATGGAGAGGTGAGGGAGCAATCGCTTGCTCAATGCTACAGTGGGAACGGAACCAGGTAGTAGGAGAAGGCAAGGAAGTGAAGGAGGACTTGAGAAGGATAGCAATCGTTAGATGGAAGGAAAAAACTAGGTAGGATTCTATGGAAAAAAATAAGCGAGAGAATAATGAAATGAAGAGGATTGATCCACCCCAGAAAGCGGATCTGAAAAGCATTTATGCGGCGCTATACTGTAGTTACCACTAGATTTTTTTGGACTGTCAAAAGTTGCACTTTTCTCCTAACTAGCAAAGCAGCGGAGTAGCGTGGAAGAGGCAGCAGAGGCCTTGTCTTCGGGCGGGGCGACATACGAAAAGTATTTATCAAACGAAACTGTAAAAGTGCGAAAGAAAGGAGTACAGAAGATGAAGTCGTACTACCAAAGTGCTAGTGAAGAAAGATATTTCACAAACTACTGTTACTTTTTCACTGATACAAACAAATCACAGTTCCTAATAGCAAATTTCGTGATAGTGACAACTGTCTAGCGCAGGTGCGGCGACACTTATGTTGTGTTCTTTTTACACTATTCTGTTCAGCTCTGTTGAGATAATTTTCAACCTGAGCGGGTGACCAAAGTGAACAGGAAATCTTGAAAAGAATGCTCCTTATGTTTTGAGGATATGATCAACTAAACGGCAGAGACGAGCACCCACAAGAGGTAGTGTAGTTAGGGGCAAGAGGGGAAGAGATAGTTCAGCTCTGTTCAAAACGAGCGCTTAAAAAGAATACGCAAAATCATTCAAGTGAACAGAGCAGCTGATCTGCTCGAGCAAATTCTGTAAAAATAACACAACTTTAGTTTTCCTGAACGCGATCGAGCAGTGGATTCCTTCTTCCCATAGATCTATGTTTCTTCCAAAGCCTAAGGCTTTGACCGATATTGATGTTCAGATATTGTTATGCGCAGCTTCTTCGCGCATACATATTGTCTTTCAAAAACTGGTACGATGTACATTGAGTCCGTTGTGTTATATATTTAAATATTAAACTAATGATTATAATAAATGTGGAAGAATTTCCGGTTGGCACGGGCGTCCAAAGCCCCACGCTACGCCTTTTTGACAAAAAGAGAGGTGTGTTTGCAGTTAATCTCACTATTTTTAACAAGTGAATACGCAATATTCGTTATATATGTTCGAAACATCAAGGAAATTTCGATGCAACTAACAATATATCAAAGGTTTTATCGAAAACCAGCTGGCGGACCGATAATCTGACTTCCTGGACTTCAAAATACCAATACCGACGCTACATTACACCGCGGAGCGTTTACATTGTTGTCAGCTGTATGAATCTGTTAAAAATAAAATATGTGACCATGCTAATTAGACACTACGGTCCATGGTGATGAAAATTATCATGTACTTTGAGATACATTAATATTATAAAAAAAATCAAAGCAGATTCCAAAAAATTAATGTCTCGGTCATCTAGCGACAAATATGCAGATGTAGATGTAAAAAATGTGGAATAATACAAGTGTGATTGAAATTAAAAGCTCGAGTAGAAATTAGGTTAGATGGACATAATAGTATATTATACACCAAGGTAGTGAAGACTATTATTATTGACCAAGCGCCAAGATTATTACGCGAGGGGCTTTGTCCCGAGCGGAATAAGGTGGTGTATACAACTTTTTCCACTACTAGCCAAATCTAAGACAAAAATTAAAATAATTCACAAACGCACCACGAGAAGCGTTTACCCCGTCGTCTGACTGACAACTACACTGTTAATTTTCGATATATTATGAGCGTACTCGTTATGTCATCAGTCATTTTTGGTTGAGCGCGAATTTTAAACTAATGGTATTTTTATTCAAATAATTCTATCTAGTAGGTAATTTCAAGCAGCAAATATGTTAAAGACAATCTCCTGGGTATAAAAAATTATGTTGCACAAGTTTTTGTTGAACTACTATTGCTAAATTCTCAAAATATTTTAATTTGTCCATTATTGACCTAGGTTAATATTAGAAAATTAATAACCTAATAGAGAAATTCAACTTCTCAATTGGCTAGAAGAAGCAGTAATTGTCAATTTCACAGCTGGTAGTGGATAAAATCACATGTATTGGTATGTGAGTATAACTAAAAATACGCATATTAGAGCGGATCTATACTCAAAATAATGGAGATATGTCATAATTACATGATTGGAAAGTGTAATAAAACTAAACTAAAACAAATATTTCAAAATAAATAATATTCGCCAAAGGATTAGGAGTAAATATATCTTCAATTCGACCACATGCAGACAAACTCCACCGCACAGGACAAACACCACGAGAAATGTCATAGCAAAGTCTAATTAGCCAACTCATAGAACCGAATAGTAAAAACTTTTAAAATAAAACACGTGTGCTTCAAATGAAAGTATGGTTATGGTCGTTTTTTCTCAACATTTATGATATATCTGGCGAAATATAGATACATTATTTGTTTCTGTATTATGAAAAGCACTTTTGCGAAATATTAGAACAGAAATATTTTGTCTTGGAAGATATAAAAAGCGTGAAAGATAAAATGTGATGATAATAATGACCGTCAATCATAGCCTCTTTAAATAAAACAAAACCTTAATTCTAGTTCATCTTTCCAGGAATATTTAATATAAAGGAAGAAAAAAGTCGTCATAGTCAGCACCGTTTTACACTCGAAAACAGATGTTTCCAAGACAACTTTTCCGCGTTTTGAAAACCCTTCAATATAAGAAGAGTAGAAGAGAGAGAAAGAAATATAAGAGCGAAAAAAAAGAGGAAACTTTGAGAAATCCGTCCAGTCAGTGCCGAGATAGTCAAGTATTTTCCGTAAAGTCGACATGAAGGAGCAAGCTCTCCGGTATTTTGTGTTGTAGGGCACGAACGCCAAGGGATATTGATCGGGGGCTGTATACTCCCTTTAAAAGGCACTTCGTAGACAGTGGTTTGCGCTTTTTTTGTATTGGGAAATGTTACCATATCAACCATATTTTTTATTGAAAACGTTTTTGTAACTTCCATTCGCTACCACTGGGAATTTTTTACGCTAAAATTCAAAGGACCTTGAAATAAAAACACGAAAATTATTTGACGGCCAAGGACTAATTCTATAACGATTCAAGAAAAGAGAAAAATGCAGAAGAATTTGTTTCTATAGACGCTAAAGCTTATGAAAATGATTTGACGGTCAAATACTATACTAATACTATCTAACGATTTAAGAAAAGTAATAGTGCAGAAGAATATCTTTATTTACAGGGTTTTTAATAGAGGCCACTAAAAAAATTAAATTAAAGTATAGCAAAAAAAAATATAAATCCCTGTGGGATTAAAAATTAATAATTTTTCAAGGATATAATGCAAAGCAGCTTTCAGGAAAATGCTTTAAACTTGAAAAAGCAGGAAATACATGAATAGAAAGTGAAGTGGTTGTAGGGGCATTGAAAAAACACTCTGGAGCCGAGATATGAAAAAATTCATAATTTATTCATAGCTTTTTCCAAATAAATATTTTTGAGAAAACCCATAGACAGATATACTCGCTCTCCACTGTCGCTGTGCTTGTGTGTACACTCCGGCAATCAACCTCGTCCATCGGTATAACAAGGCAGTGCTAAAAACCTGTATTTTATCCGGACAAAAAAATTGTATTTCCTTTTTGTGACGATTGAAATTTATTTTGTTTTACAGTTGTTTATTTTTCTTCAATTTAATTAAAAAAAAAACAATAATTATATATTGTTAAAATTTGTTAAATAGCAAGATGTTTTTGTAAAGTTAAAACGTCTATATTATACAGGATGTATCTATATTAATGAGAAAATATTCAAGAGGAAGAAAATTATTTTTACAGAGAAATTTCCTTAACCTACCCCCTTAAGAGATACGAGGGCTGTCTTTCAAGTGTAACGTGTCAGTGTGATAATTGCTAGTTAAAAAGTAATTAATAATTTTAGTCCAGACGGGTTAGCATTAGAGGTGGATGTAAGAGCAGTAGGCGAGATTTTTGATGGAATCCCTGGAAAATATCATGGTTACTACTACTACAGAATGTCCAGGCGACCCTTTACCTAGCCAAACTAACGTCATGGTTCCGGTACTGAGGCCACTGACGGGCCCATTGTGCCATTCCTGCTACCTAGACATCCATGAAGCCGAGCCCTTCAATAAAGGCCACAACCTTTTTCAGTGGATGCCTGCTTGTGTCTCCAGGGGCCATGACAGGAACTCCGAAGATTCGCCTGCGTAATACAGCCCAGTGTGGACACTTTAAGAGAACATGGACTGACGTTTCGTCAGTCATGCCGCAACTCCTACATAAGGAACTTTCTTCTACTCCTAGGTTGTAGAGGTGATTCCTCACACAGCAGTGCCCTGTTAGGAGTCCTGTTATCTTCATCAACCTACTCCTTGGTAGTTCAATAGCTGCCCCAGCGTGTCCATCATTCCATCCCTTCAGTAGAAGTTTGGATTGTCTAGGACCCTGCAGAGCATTCCAATGAGCGAGGTGCTGGTTCCTCAGCCACTTCCTCGTCTCCTTGCGTATTGTTTGTTTTGTTAGGCCGAGGGTCGGGCCCGGGCCGAAGAAAGGAGCTGCCGCCCCTTCCGCAGCCAGTGCGTCCCGCCATTTCGTTGCCTTCAAAACCAAAGTCGACCGGAATCCATTCTAGCGTTCCGACTTGCAAGATCAGCAAGTCGTTCTCGACATTCGTCAGCAAGTCCTGAGTTGATGGTATATCCACTCAGGGCTTTAATTGCTGCCTGACTGTCGGTGTATATGGTTATGCGTCGATCCACATAACCTCTGTTTAGGTTTATCTACTCACATTCCAAGATAGCGTATATCTCGGCCTGATATGCAGATACACCATCACCCAATGGTATACAGATTTGTGTCCTTGGGTTCCTAGAGTAAATTCCAGCCCTTGCTCTGTCACCAGAGCATGAGCCATCTGTAAACCAGACAGTACCATGAGGCTGTGTATTCGTCTCTTTATCCCAGGATTCTCTGTCCCGGATCATAGCCCTGTATGGGGTTGCGAAGTAGTACTTGCGCAAGCATTCGTCAGCCGCTCGAGCCAGAGCTGGAATATCTTCCAGGAGCCGGAGCTTCTTGACGTGTCTACACTCTTCCCCTCTTCGCACGTATCCCCAGACGCTTCAAGCGCAGTAAAGCACTCCCTGCCTCAGCCTCGATCACATGGTGAAGAGGCCGAAGATCAAGGATCACTTCCATCGCAGCAGTTGGTGTAGTCCTCATGCAGCCAGTTGCCCCCAGACTGACCACCCTTTGAAGGCGTGTCAGTTGCGATCTAGCCGTGACCAAGGTTACCCTCGGCCACCAGACCAGAGCCGCATATGTGAGCATAGGCAGCATGATCACTCTATAAAACCATATGATCGTTTTGGGGGTCAGTCCCCGCCTCGGACAAATGGCTCTCCTACAGGCCCAATACGTGTTTGTCACCTTGCTTAGGCGACTATCAAGAATATCCTTCCATGTCAGTGATTTATCAAGGATCACTCTTAGATACTTCACCTGTTAAATATCATGGTTAATGATAATCAATTGCCTCCACCGGTTTTTAGGCTGTGCTAATTGCACAATAATAATTTATAGCCAAAACAACCAAAAATGGGCCTGTTTTTTTACATGTTTTCGAATTTTACTTGAAAACTATCAAGTTTATCGTGCATATGTATAAAGACAAAGTTATAAAGCGTTAAATTTGCTATAAAATTCTGTGGTTCAAAATGTAAAAATTCCCATCCCTGCAGATACAGCGGATGAATAAGTAAAAAATGAATTGAAAAAACAGCTGTTTTTCAGACGCAAAATACTAATGCAATTTTGAAGCAATGTAAATCATTATTTGTCTCATGATACGTTATTTATTCACGAACTCAATGCAACAAATGCGGTTTCGATATCTTATTTAGCTGCTGAAAAATCTAATTGTTAATAAACATTAGGTAAAAGAAATAGACATTGTTAGAATACAGACATATGCCACAAAAAATTGTTTGAACTTACAATAATGTTTTTACACATACTAGAAGGTTACAGCTACCATATTCAATGATTTAATCAACAATTTTTTCGGTTAAAATGACTCGGACGTTAGTTTAAAACAGTGGTTAAAATTTTACCTTAGTAACAATTAAGATATCTGTACGGTTTTTTTATTTTAATTGGAATCTGAAAAAACCCACCTAAAGGACTTGGAAAAACACAACTTTTGGCGTTTTGAACGTTCAATTCGGACCATTTAATCCCGAGTTATTGAATCCCAAACTTGTTCAACGATTATCGGCATACGATCAACAAGCTGAAGAAAAAGAAAATACCGACATGCAGGTACGATTCAACCTCTAGCCAAATATTATAATATGTGCTCTCGCCGCTATACTCAGCCATGCCCTCCCCTCGGAATCACAGCGCCGAGAGCCTCTTCCGCCAGTGGCGGATTTACCACTAGGCAGACTAGGCAACCGCCTAGGGCCGCAGTCCCTAGGGGGCAGCAAGGTAAGACCATTTATGTAGATCGTATAAGATGCGCGCCAATGTTATGCTAGTTTCAACGTTACCAAATTGAGGTTCAAATTGTTTTAAAATAGCCATTAAAAAATCTGCCAAAGATTTGCCATTTTCGGTTAAATTTTAGAAAATACATCCCGGTTGTAGGGGCCGCTCGAAAAGCCTTGCCTGGGGCCTCCAATGACTTATATCCGCCACTGTCTTTCGCGCACATTCTCTCTTCTATGTGATTAAATTGTTATGAAAGGTAGGTGTGTTGAAAAATATCTGGGAAGTATGCAGAAGGACCTGCATGACAGTATTTTTTTTTCGTTATATTATTGTTCGTTTGTCTAGAATCGTTGATCAAGTTTGGGATTCTATAACTCGGGATTAAATGATCCGAATCGAACGTTCAAAACGCCAAAAGTTGTGTTTTTCCAAGTTCTTTGAGTGGGTTTTTTCAGATTTCAATCAAAATAAAAAACCGCACAGATATCTCGATTGTTACTAAGGTAAAATTTGATATTTAATGAATATATTATAGGTTTTAGATAATGCAGAACTTTTTATGAAGGATAACTTTTTTTCCAAAAATTAATAATAAAAAAGTTCTCCATAATATGATTCCAATCCAACATATTCTGTATCTGTAGAGTAGGGAGGTTGAGTGTAGACTCACAGCACTTAGGCCACATGTGACCCATTGTAAATTCTCCCGAAGAGTTGTCCTCCTGGGTCATCCTCCATCCTATCCTTCCCAGGAAGGTGGACAGGTCACTAGGAGACATCTTCTTTATATCGGATTTTTTTCTTTGACGATTTTTCAAAACCATTTAGCATCCGAATTTCATAAAATTTATTTAAACTGGATATACCCAACTAAATTAACATAAAAAAAAATTTATAAATATAATTTACGAGCCCATCAGATGGAAACGTCGAATGAGTGACTTGCAGGTGTTATTTCATGGTTATCCGAAACGTAGGTAGGTACGTTAAAATTACAGCTGTGTGTGAGAGTGTGTATGTTAAGAAGTTTATCGTGGTCGGTGTTGTTATAACGTAAGATGTTTTCAACATACAATTACTGTTATAAGTTGCATAATCCGCAAATCGGACTTTTTTTTATTGAACATAGACCAATAGTAGGAATTGATAATGGCGATATAACAAATGTAAGATTTCAAGCTAACGATGTTTTCTGTTTTTTAAATTGTTGATGTGGTACTGGAAGGGGTAGTACTAGCAGGTGATATAACAGGTGATGCTGATTTATGATTTTGTTTTGGTACTTAATTGACAAGAGAACTTGACTGGTATTAATGTCAAGTGTCATAACAGGTGATGCAGAAGAAGTATTATATACTGTATGATTATTTTTGAAGAGTATACTTTTTCGCACTAGTTAGGAAACTAGTTATTTCAATTTACTTGCGAACTCTTTTAGGTAGTATTGTTAAAATTTAAGAGCAATTTAAGAGCAACTTCTTTCAACAGAAATTGTTATGAATAACTTTCGACCGTTAAAGGACAAGTCGAGATCTTATTCAATAAACCGCCGGAAAAAAAATTCATTAGGTATATTTGGACATCCTTTTTCAAAGGGTTCTGTCTGTCTGTAGGAATTTGAAGGGTGCGTGACCCCACAGCATTTAGGCCACAATTGGCCCATTATGCATCCTTCTGAGGTTCCTTCTAGCTCGTCATCCAGCCTACTTGTTTGAAGTAGGCGATAACGTCGCCGGAAGTAAACTCCCTCATGCTTTCCAATGTGTTAATTTAGAGTTTGAAAAAATTGTAATTAAAAGTAGTTATTTGATCCAGGCACTGATCTTGACGACTTTTTTCGATTCCCAAAAACCGTTCGACCTTTTCTACATGAATCCTTGAAGAATTTATCAAAAAATATATTACCCTACCTACGGCACTGATAATTAATCTTTTTTTTTTATAAATGCAGTTTGGGAAATTGTTAAACAAGACGCATGGAATAATTCAATTAAATGTTTTGCATAAGGCCGTAGATAAGCCACGTAGATTCAACGAGCAAAAAAAATCGGTCTTTGATTTTTCTGAAACTTTGATACCATATTGTATTTGCGATTTCATGAGACACGTTCCAAAAAAACGTTTGTGGAGCCCTGTAGCACCATGTCAAAGTATGCATCGTAAAGCCGTTATTTCGAAAACTAAAAAAATCGTATCGGAACCGTTTTTTTTCCAAAATGTGCGTCATTCAATCAGCTTTATATTTTTTCCGGATTTCCGATATCACGATTAACGCGAATTTTGGATATATTATTCTCGAATATATTAAGCTATCTTTTGAACCAAACCGCAATATGACAACTTTTTTCTTTCCAGAAATACAACTTTGCAAACACAAAATGTCATTTTTTCACTTTTTCACGTAGTTTTTGGCATCTAGCGCTTTTCAGGTACGCGCTATAATAAATTTTATGGCGCCATCGTATTCCACTAAAAAACATAAATCAGAAACTGATATATAATATATATATATAGAATATGATCTTAAAGTTTCAGCAAAATAGAAAGCAACGATTTTTTTTGCTCGTTGAATCGGCTATAATTTATTTTTCAAGCAACTGATGATGTTCACTATATATTGTTCCAAGATTTCTTTGTATTCCACCAATATAAACTATATGACTTTATTTTGTTACATTTTATAAACTTACCCTTACCTTACCCTAGCTCACCTATTATTCGAGAACATGAAACTCCTATTTTCTGGCGCCAACAAAATATGAAATAATTCAAAATTAGTAGCATTTCCCAAGCTAGATAGTCTCTGTAGCCATTTAATTTGTTTTTGTATCATCTAATTACTGTTATATTCATGATATTTTGAGTGAAATGTTGTTTTTAACTATTTTTTTATTTATAATTAATAGTAAAGATCTATAATCCATTTCATTAAAAATAAAAACTTTAATGTGATGCATTCTTTTGTTGGAATTTTTGAAATACTTAGATATATCAAAGGAGACTAAATTTGTATATGTAGGAATATCAAGATTTACTCAAAAAATTTAGATATTTGACGTAAATGTTTCAAACTCTAGATTTCACTGCAGATTAATATCAACATTACAAAACAATCCGCCGTACTAATAGTTCCCAAAATAAAAATAAATATTATAGAAGATTTTATGTTACGTACCAAGCGTAAACAGACGATCTTCACCGTAGCGTAGATACACTAACCTGTAATAGAAATTCTTATATTAGCATTAAATTGATATACCTAACACAGGTTTTGCATAAATTTTACAGAAAACCGGTTGGTCGAAAGAAAACGAAAACGGAAAATAGTAAATAAAGCTAGTAAAGATGCAGTTCTGGTACGTTTTCATCAGATTCAAACCCAAGAATTTTCCAGGCGTTGCAATATTATATACCAAGGTGGTGAATACTATTATTATTGACCGAGCACCAAGATTATTTCGCGAGGTTTATAAATGTCTTCAACACCATGGTGTATATAAAATTTTTTCCACTACTAGCCAAATTTAAGACAAAAATTAAAAATAATTCACAAACGCACCACGAGAAGCGTTTACCCCGTCGTCTGACTGACAAGTACACTGTCAGTTTTCGATATATTATCAACGTACTCGTTATGTCATCAGTTATTTTTGGTTGAGCGCGAGTTTTAAACTAATGGCATTTTTATTCAAATAATTTCATCTTGATAGGTAATTTCAAGCAGCGAATATGTTACAGACAATCTCCTGGGTATACAAAATTATGTTGCACAAGTTTTTGTTGAACTACTATCCCTGAATTCTCAAAATATTTGAATTTGTCCCTTATTGACCTAGGTTGATAATAGTCATATACAATATGTCTCAGTAAGTTGGAACCATATGGGAAACTTTTTTATTATTAATTTTAGGAAAAAAATGTATTCCTCATAAAAAGTTCTGCATGGTATGAAATCTAGAATACAATCAACAGATATCAATTTTTTCCAGTCGTGTACAAGGTATGTCAAAAAATATGAATTTTACTCAAGAGTAAAGTACCTTTATTTTTCAGAATATTGACAATTGTTATCATAAAAAGTTGATTATAATTGGAAGCTATTGTCAGATATCTAATATCATCCATCTGCCATGAAAAAATAATTTATGTTATTTTTACTCACTTCTCTGTATTAGCAATGATAATTCTGTATATTAGCAATTTGCGTACATAACGATTTTTAATCTAGGATGCACTGACGGCAAACGTCAAATCGCTAGTTAGCTTTCATAAAATACAAGAAATGGCGGCTCTGTTAAGTAGTGAAGAAAAAATAGAAATCGTTTTGATTGTGGGAGAAAATTATAAAACCCATAGAAAAGCCGCAATTATTTTTAATCATAGGCATCCCAATAAAAATATGTAATTGCATATTTAAACATAGTTTTTGGTACTGATAAACTTTTTTTGATAACATTTTTCGATATTGTTAAATTTGAAGGTACTTCACTCTTGACCACGACTGAAAAAAATTGATATCTGTTGATTGTATTTTAGATTTTAGAACATGCAGAACTTTTTATGAAGAATACATTTTTTTCCTTAAATTAATAATAAAAAAGTTTCCCGTATGGTTCCAACTTACTGAGACATATTGTATAACACCACGAGAGTGAAAATTTTGTCGGCAAAATTTTTCGATTGTCATGAAAGTTTGTTGCTTGGCAATTTTGCGAATGACATTTTTAACAAAACCACGAGCCGTAAGGCGAGTGGTTTTGGATTAAATGTCATGAGCAAAATTACCTAAAAGCAACAAACTTGAATACAAGAGAAAAATTTTACCTTACAAAATTTTTAATTGAGTGGTATTCGACATGACTATTTCACGAGAGAAAAACTAAAAAATCATATGTTTAAACGTTTTATTTATTGCAAACTTCAATTTTACAAAGCCAAAAAAATAATAACATTATGAAAAAAATATTACTTATTTATGTAAAAAGTACAATTATTATAATTGTACGTTGTAGCATTATTTTGGGGATTGTTTTGCATCATAACCTGTGATGAATTTAAGTTAGAAACTGAGGATTCCTTTTCTTTATTTTTATTTTCTCGAAGGTTCTCTATAAGTTGGAAATGGTGTTCTTCATTTAATTGTAAATATGGTTTCAAAGAATGGGCATAAGAATGTCCTGTAAGCTTAATTACTTCTTGTTCACCAACTCCTTCTTTTGCTAATGCAGATATTGCAGAAGCTCTATGTGAATGATTGGTTATTTTTATTTTTTTGTGTCTATACCAATTCATTCTGCCGATATTTTCGTCCACTTTGAAATTGTATCAATTCCCAATGGTGAATTTTTGTACCATATTCCTTTCTCCCAATTTGGATGTACTGTTAAAAATAATCTTGTTGTTGTTAGATAAGGATTGGATTCTCTTTTTTTCAATAATTTTTAAAAATAAACGAACGGGACACAAATTGTTGTTAGGATTATTTATTACCAGCCACTTACTGCCAGATAAAGCTTTTGATCCTCCTTGTGTCGTTTTGGAAAATATTGGATTATATTCTACCCTGCCAGTAAAATTACCTTTATTATCATATTCTTTTTTAAAGTAATTAATATCACAATTAGCAGCTTCATTTCCACGCCATGCTAACTCGAACGAACATAAATGAAAAAACTTTTTTTGTAACCCATCAGGATTATCTTCAGAATAGCTTTCTACCATTTCCATTAATTCTTCTTTGGTAAACGCGTTAGAACTTCTTTTTCTGGTTTCAGGTTCAGCCTGAAACTTTTTACGTTTTGTATCCCTGGCCAATCTAGCAAATATATAGGTAATATCTTTAAATGGATCTGTTTTGATGTTAAATTCTAGAAAATATTTTTCCTGAACCATTTGAGCAGTCGTATTCCAAAGTGTTTTCACACTAGCTTCAGTAAAATCAGTTCCATCTCTTTTTCTCATGTTAAAACCATAATCTTCAAGAATTTTTGCTATAACTTGTTCAGAAGTATCCTTTTCTAACGTATAATTACGTGCGTCCAGAAACATTCTAAACTGTTCCCACGCTGACATTTTTGTCTTCATTGTATTTCACGGTATACTTTGCTTAATTTATTGTACTCTCTATTTCATTTATTGAATTATTTCCAAATCTTGTATTATCCATGTCAATAATACTTATTTAAATTTTTGAAACAGTTTTAATAATTTTTAGACAGTTAAATAATAGTATATTATTCAACAAGCGTATAATGATGGCTATTACCCACGATGATGAAATTGCAATACGAGCCGGAGGTGAGTTTTGTAACATCTGAGTGGGTAATAGCCATTATGCGCGTGTTGAATACTATACTTTATCCACAACTATACATATATGTAAGTTTATTAAAAGAATCCAAAATATATTTCAAATGAACATTATTTTTTATTAATGGTAACGTGTTAATACACAATAAATTTATGTTTATTTATTCACATAATAATTATTAATAGTTACATTACAATTATTGAATTCATGCCAGGGATAACTTTGTCAGTCATCTGAGGCTAATTGAAAATCATGGGACTTGGACTGGCACTAGAGCTAGTACAAGGTTTTTCATTGTAATTAGAGCTAGTATAATGTTTGTTAATTTCGTTTGAAATCTGATTTCCTCTTTTTATTTTGTTGGTTATGTTGTCATCTATATAACCTTCGGCAACTGTGGTCTGGCGGTGTACAAGATTCTAAATCTGATTCACTATTAGACATTTCTCTAATGATACCAGAGATAAATTTACAAATTGTCAAATTTGACGAAACGATTGAGTAATATTATTCCATCGAACTGCCATTATTATTCAATTCTATATGGTAATGCATGGAATTACTTGATAAAAATCGCATATTTAACAGATATATTGCTCCCAACTTGACCGATATTATTGAAAATTACCAACAGTATTTATAGTGAAGATAATTTAATGTTTCACAATGCTTTCACACGGTACTGAATTGGGAGAAGAGGTAGCATTGAACGGCCTACACGGACACCAGATTTGTCACCCCTTGATGTGGATACCTCAAAAGTAAAATCTACAAAAAACACAACCAGCCTCTTTAGAAAGATTTATTGTATGGATGGCGGTGGTTATCAATTTGAACATTTAATTCAACTAACAAGTGATTAACAACCAAACTAAAAAATGAAATTTCTTAAGAAGTATTAGGCCGAATTTCAAAATTTAAAGACCGTTGTGAGGAGAATTAAAAGGGCTTTCAGAGGATACCTTACTCGACCCCTAATATTTCAAGGTGATGCTCACCCCCCTTGGGGAGTGAAAATAGCGAAATCGAGAGGTTTCTGCGTTTTTTTTGAAACGTTAACAAAGTATTATATTGATTTCGTCCG
The DNA here is from genome assembly GCA_910591695.1 of Galerucella pusilla. NCBI lineage: Eukaryota > Metazoa > Arthropoda > Insecta > Coleoptera > Chrysomelidae > Galerucella > Galerucella pusilla. Next base: position 38,386 of record CAJUYI010001434.1, read on the forward strand.
GTCACCCTGTATTTCCTATCTTGATACCTTGAGATCCCCCGAGAAACTTACGTAAAGGTGAGTTCGTTAGAAACAACCACAAATGGTTATCGCAAGTACAAACTAGTTACTTATCTATTTGTTGCAACAGAGAAATTGAAATTATGTGTTGAAGTACTTTAAATGGTCGTTATTAGTGTTTCTAAGCCTTGAGAGAAGTATTCGAAGAATTGCGCTAGAACAGGGTTTATACGAGAGTGACAGCAATTGATTTCATGAGAAAGGTCAATTATGTAACCTTGTTTTTCGAAAAAAAAAAATCAGGAAAAGCCTAGGAAAATGAAGATGTTGAGGCGAGGTACTGAGCGAAGGAAGATTATGGAATTTTATAGGATCACAGAAGTTACGAGTTTACAAACATTGGAGTTATATTAATTGTTCATAAAATGGAGCATTTTGGATGGCAATTTTTTGTCCAGCATGGATTTACTTGGAAAAGAACAACATTTTACCCCTCTTCAGGTTTGCAATGTTATTTTATTCACAACCACATATGCAATGCTGTCATTACTAACGTCATTGAAGGTTAGAAAGTGTCATATTACACACCTCTACTTCCCGCCCTCACCGCCCGACCTCTAAAATTAAAATAATGTGATCGTTAATATTATCTATCTATTTAAGATGAATATTTTTTATATTTAAAAATATAACACATTGATAAATATTATAATACCTATTTCTGGATGGGTACAGTCCATCAATTCTTCATCGGAGGACATTTAGTTGTGTACAAAACGAAACAAAGATTTATTAATTTTGATCGGGATATGATACATGGTTGTAAATAAAATAGTATACAAACCTCGGTAGGAAGTTCCATTCCTGTCTCGAGATAATAGCTAACTAACTAACTCTGCAGTAATGAAACTCTTCCCACCTCGGTGTGTAATATACTATTGTAGTTTAAAGCTGCAAACAGAAGAATATCCTTAATCGATCTATTTTGTAAAATAATATTATAAACGCTAATTGATTGCGTTTTTCCCAAGAAATCCAGACACTATTCAAAATCCGACGTCCTCAGGAATAAAAAAAATGTAAGACTCCCAACTAAATGTTTACAAGACGCATACTTGAAGAAAAAAAAACACTTAATTATGTATTGTGGCTCCGTACAATAAAATTTATTTATACTCTCATAAAAAGTTATATTCCATCAAGAACCAATTCTATGAGCCAATTTAACTGGGAGCCCTCATCCGGACTCTCTAATAATCGTTTTGAATTAAAATATATACATATCGGGGCGACGATGAGTGGACCATCTGGCGATCTTTTCATAATAATGTTCCATGGCGGAAGAGTTATGAGCATACAACGTCGGAGGGGAAGGATCGAAAGTTGTGTATAATTTTTTGTTTGTTGTTGTTTTACCTTTCCCGAGACAATTAATAAACTTGGTTCATCGTGATCTTTATTGAATCCTCATCAACTGTGTATGTAACATTTTTGTCCAACTACGATATTTCCTATTATAGCCAATGGACATTACATTATAAAGGCGCGTCCACACTATTTGCCGTTGGCAAAGCCATCGACTACCAACTGGCAGACAGCCGCGAGAGGACAGTGATTGGCATGTCCACATCTCGGTCCATACTCTCCGTTCTCATTGGCATCCTTTGAGGGAGATTAACACTTCAGCCAGTGGCAGCTCGTGAACTTTTTAAGAGAGGAGGCTGGACATAAAAATATACTCTACTCAGCCAGTTAATTTAACCTTCAATAGTATCTAAAATTTCATAAAAAAGTTGTTTATTTGTAGTTTCTTGTCTACCAAATTATGTGTTTTCCTCCTTTTCACGGGAGGAGTGTCATCAGTTGAAAAATTTTCAAATAAAATATTAAAATGCAATTCTGTATTACGGAAACTTGAAATTTTATCAATGAGATACTTCAAATGCTCTCTTGAATAAATTATATCAGTGAATTTATGTTGTAAAATTTGAAAATTAACATTTGTTTGTTCAAATATTAATTTAAAGGTATCAAGAAAAAACAAAACTTGATTATTCCCGCTAATCATATAAAACAAAACAAGCACGAACGAACCCACTCTCGTATTCTGTATTCCGTAGTTCGTTTTGGTTCGTATATCATCGCAACTGTTAGAAGCTATCCCAGAGGCTGGCCTACCGAGAGTGTTGCCATTTCCGCTCTTTTTTACGGTATTAGCAATTGGACTGGTAGAAAAAACGGCAACTGTGTAGAGCAGCACGTGTTTCGAGAGAGATGTCTGTGGAATCCAGCCTCAGGGCACTGTTGTCAGATTCTAAAATAAGTAGTGGAAACGTGGGATTAATTGTGTAATTGAAAAATTTTAGATAAACCGGAAATAAAATAAAGAATCACAGGTCTACAAAAAAAAAAATTCAAAAAATTGTTTGAAATTTGATAACTGACTTTTATGTACTTTTCAGCGCTGATTTCTAAAATGCAATCCGTTTTTTTCTATCACATCAGGTTTTCTTACAAAAAGGAAATATTTCTGGATATAATAATAAAATTTAAGCCATTTTTCACATTTTTCCAAATTTATAACATTCCATTATATTTATAAATCAGGTTCTAAACTACGTTTCCAGTACACTTCTATTTCTCCTTAAGCTTATAAGCCATGATAATATCGTTTTCTCTTGCTGTTGAAGCTTCTTTTCTTGCTTTTCCGGCTGTGGACTCTTTTAGGATCATCTCTTCTCAACATCCAGCAGCAGTCCGCTATCATGTTGACGTTCCATCTTCCTTGGTATCTTTTTTCCATTTCCTTCATGTCTTGGTGGAGTATTTCACCCTGCTCTTCACTTACATCAGCAAGGTTTGCAGGGAAATAGTCAAGATGTGAGTGGAGAAAATGAACTTTATTGCTCATATTACAACCAAGTTTCTTAAAGTTGTCGAGCATGTCTGCGACGATTGTCTTGTAGTTTGGATCTTTTTTGTTTCATAGAAAACCGGTAACAATAAATTTAAAAGATGTCCATGCTGCTTTTTCTTTTGTTTCTATTGTGTCCTCAAAGTTGGGATGTCTCATTAGTTTTCTAACGTTTGGTCCGACAAAGATTCCTTTCTTCAGCTTTGCCTCGAATAAACCAGGAAACTGTCCACAAAGATATCTGAAACATTCTCCTTCTTTTGGCAATGCCTTGACAATCTGCTTCATCAGGCCCAATTTAATGTGGAGTGGTGGAAGTAAGACCTTTCTGGGATCCACATAGCTTTCCCTCTCAACATTTTTAACCCCAACCTGTAAGGTTTTTCTCCAATCTTTTTTTATGTAGTGATTTGTTCTGTCTCTGCTGTCCCATTCACAAAGAAAGCAAGGAAATTTTGTATAGCCTATTGGTTGACCAAGCAGCAACCACTTTTAAATTACCACAATGTGTCCATTTGTGGTCTGAGTAGCACAGTTTGTTTGAAACCAGTTCAAGGTTTTGGTAGAATTCTTTTAAGTGAACCGAGTATCCAACTGGCATAGGAAACAGGCACTACTTCAAGGAGCAGCACGACAGACAGGCACTGACATGAAATATGTTCAGTGAGGCAGTAAGTGGATAATGGAGGGGGGAGAGCAAAGACAAGCACTGTCATGAAAATACTACTGGTTTCTCCTGATTACCATTTATTTTACGTATAACTCATGTAGTGTAAAAATTGCTATGCAACTGAAAATGCATTATAGTTTTTTTAATATGTTTTAAAAGTACTTTATGCTCAATAACAGTTACTGGAGATCCAAAATACCAAAATTCAAACTCACTAGAGAACAGAGATATGGAAAATATCGAAAAAGCTAAAAATATACAAGCAGTTTGTGAAATAACTGTACGTGATGAAATTTTTTTAATATTTTTTCTGAAATCAGCGTTGAAAACAACATAAAAATCACTTATTACATTTGAAACAATTTTTATGTCGCAGACCTGTGTAATGAGCAAAATAATTCTGGTGCTATTTGCTGGATAAATTGTTGAGGAGGCTGAGCCTCCTTAGCCTCGGAAGATCCAATCGAACGTCCAATAAACGATGAAAGGCAAACTAGAGAATTAAATGTTTGTTTAGCAGTTGAAACAGGACAACCATCTTCTTCAAGATAAATTGCTGTAGAGGTCAACATGGATAAGAGAACTGTACTGAGAACTGTAACAAGGTTCAGGAAATATTTCCCGAGGACAATATCAGACGAATGGATTTCTGTGAGAAGATGATGGAACGTCAAAATGCTGACGAGAACTTTTTGAAAAATATTTTATTTACGGATGAGTCAACTTTTTCATTACATCAAAAACACAATTGATTTTAGTAGAATTTGCATAAAGTGTGTATTTGAAACAAGTGTATTGAACTATGTATATAATTAAAGTACCATATCAGTGCGACAGAAAATGTACAAAGTAATATATATTTAACTCTGTACAATTCCAATTAGGAATAACTTACAACGTATGCTTCAACCGTGTTATTTCTTAACTGATCCACCAAGACAAGTCGGTAAAGGAAATACGAAATTAATTTAAACTGGCGGTTTTAATAGTAATAATTATTACGCCAGATATAATCTCGACGTGAAAATTTGATACGGAATATAAGAAGACGTTCAGTGAATTCAGACGGAAACGGAATTGCAGCTTGGAGATTGCATATCTTTTAAAATCCTATATCAACAAAATTGTCACGGTGAGTTTTTAATGCGTTTTTTATTTTTATATCCAATTAGAGGTTTTGTAAAAACTAGTTGGTTGTCAAATGTCCATCTATAAATTAACACGAGAAAAAAGTAAGTACGTATAGTTTGGCAAGTTTATCTGAAGCTACGGGGCATCGGTAAGAGGCGAGGAAACATGGCCAAAGCCACTGGATAAATCAATATCAGTCAATTAATGAAGTGAGAGGGAACAACACACGCACGCGCTCGTTAATAAGAAGTCAGCTTTCGATAAAAATCACCAATTATGTAATTCGGAGGGTGGGGTAATTATGGTTTTCGTACAACGCTGCCAGAGCTTGAAGAAGCCCATAACAAATTTGGTAAAGTGCTCATCTTTTAATATTCGTAGATTGAAAAAATAGTGTTAATAGAAAAAATACAAGGAAACAAGCACATTAAAGAATTAACGTTTAATCATATTGTTAATAATAAAAAGTCCCTTTTCTAATTATTATCACTACATACTGAGCACTTTTGCTTTTTCATAGTTAAACGTGGCAATATCGAATGTTTTCGACTGCATGGCTGCGTTCGAGAAGCTGGTTGTTGGTATGAAAATTGTTTCAAGGAGTGGGGGTAAAAACTCACTTCGATGTGCAAAGCTCGCTCTAGGTTTTCGAATGGTGGTGGAGTGTTTTGTTTCAAGGTTATGTTTGTTCGGTTGTTGACAACTTGACAAATCAAATTGAAAATTTATCCATTCAAATATTTGCTTGAATAAGTGAATAAGTTTCAGGGAAACTAGAATATTCACTTATAAAGAAACATAGGAGCGAGTTGCTTATCAAGTTTGTCCAAAATTAACCAATTGCCATATCCTGCTCATTTTCTACCAGAATATGTCTACCTTTTTCCAATGTAACGTTCCATGTTCCATACTTTTCCTTTTTTATTATTTTTTTAATTATTTATAATTAATAATTGACATCTAAAAGTTCATATCGGCAGAATAAATTCAAATGCTGAAGATGTCATATGTGACTCTTTTGTCAGCTTAAATTTTACCCTACTCAGAACTAGAGTTTTTGTGCCAACCATCTTTTCGAATGCTACAGCACCGTACTATGTTTGTATATACACTCCGACTTTTCGTACGGCCACTGTGTGATTTTTATGCGACACACCAAGTTTTCGAACGCACCCCATTCCTTTCACAGCTTCAGACTTCAGATAAACTTTCCAAAGTATAGGGTATGTCGTTTCTCATATTTTCTCAATATTATCTAGACTTTTTTTACAAGTACGTATTTTTCGGAAAGCTTTGTCGTTTCTCATATTTTTTCAATAGAAACCTACAATTATTTAGCTCCAATGTTAAAGTTCCACTGTCATTTCTATAGCTGCATTTCACTCCCGGAAAGAATAGAGAAAAATACTTAATAATTGTACCACGCTATTGCCTTTTTCCAGTATTTGCATGATAAATCTTATTTTTTAATAACATGATGGCGGATATAATATGTATGAAACACCCGCATAATAGCTTACACAACACCTTATAGAACAACTCTTCGTAATATTTTTTTAAAAATCTAGGAACTATATAATATATAATGCACCTTGACCACCATTTTCATGTACAATTTGTATTATTTTATACCGAGAATGAGGGCGCTAGTAAATTGATTAAAATGTCTGCGCAATATAAATTAATTAATATATATAAAATTGTAATCTTGTACTTAATGCCCGCATTGTTTTTTTTTCAAATTTGATTACTCGTTATACACTGTGTTATTTATAAGATGCGACATAGGGATTGCTGTACGAAACTATCAAACGTGAGCTAATTTTTTTACCAAATAGTGTTCATATTATTGTCTACTCGAAGGTACGGAGATAACTGGATGGGTGGACTAAATGTGGGAGTAGAGTACAATAAGCCAATAGGCTGCAGTGCTCCCGGCATCAGAACGGCTTCCAAAACACAAAAAAATATATAAAAATAATATTTCTATCGACCAATGTGGAACTAGAGCAAATCCACTATATTGACAAGAGCTCCTCATCCAATGGTTCGTTTGAAGTTAAATAGAATCTGAATAATAATAATAATAATAAAGTGATCGTTCTCTTAGATAAGGTAGACAAGTGACAGCTGTCACATTTGTCAAAGCTACAACTGTGATTCAAAAAACATTTTAAGTTAAGTTCCCAAGTTGAATCAAATATGGTAAAAAAACTTTCTGTCGTACTATTACACCAAAAATCAAAAAGTTTGTGTAACAAACGTCTGGCGACAGAACAACTTCCATTCATTCAATCGTTTTAGTCCAGTAAACGAAGGTGTCAACATGGGCAACTGGTCCAGCAAGAGCAATTTTTTTTTAATTTGCATGTTATGGTAGGCACATTAAATTCCCAAAATCTCAGGTACCTGACCATTGTGGAAGGGTGGGAAAATGGCTCTGACATTCCAGAAAATCCGTTTTCCCGCGATATCTGCCGATATTTGACCACTGGAGAATTTTTGTTTAGACGAAAAATAAAGAGCAGTTCCTTACCCACAAATATGATCCCTAGCATTTTTTCGAAAAATTAGGTAGTTTTCGAGATAAATGGCCCGAACGCCGACCCAAAATTGAACTCCAGGCCGGCTTATAGAGAGCACGCTCTGAGGGCTTGACGTCCCCAAGTGAATTACTAATTTTTTAATAACTCGCATGAAAATCAATATTTTTTAGTGAATCAAAGTGCGAGTTTCTTTTTTTTTGGAGCACACGGTGAAGTTTCATTTTTTTAATTAAGATCATTAATATTGTTGTGGGTGAAATGACATCTAATGATTCTAGTACGCCCGTGTGTTTTATTTGTGATCAAGCTTTGACTGAAGACGTTACAACGGTTGACGGTATTTTTCGCCTTCATTTACTGGACTGTGCTCAACAAACCAGACACTTAAACTAAAGCCATAGAGGCTTCGTGTCTTCTATATAGACACTAGTTTGCATGGGAGTAGTTGTGATGGTTGTATCATTTCCTCCCCAGAGTGCTTCCTTCTGAATCCTTGTGAGTAGATGTTTCATTCCTTAGCTCAGCCATAGTATATAGACAAATGAATAGTAGGTTCACTCCTCGTCGGCTCTTTCAGTAGCGCTGCTAAAGACTTGCCAAAAAACGATCGTAAAAGCACAAGTGTGTCGTATATACAGGGGATCTTGTTGATTTATGAATGGAGTGTTTGGTACGGGGGCTGACAAAAATGTATGTTAGGCTGGAAAACTTATTTCAAAAACCGATGTTGTTTTGCTATGTATTTAATTGCATTTATATAAATAAAATAATTCGTCAAAAATGTACAAATATAATATTTCTTAGAATATAAAAATAGAGAACATAAACAACTATTAAGTCATTAAAAATTATACCAGATTCTACATACTTTAGAATTAGTTTTGCATATAAAAACAATGCTGAATAATTGCATTTAGTAAAAAAATGAAATCTTAAGCCACGATTTCCGAATTTAATTGTATAATATAAACGCACTCTTGTAATACAGGGATAAGAAATAACTCAAAGGAAAATTTTCACAAGGATGCGTAAATGATACGTTTTTAAAAAGATCTTTCAATGTCGCTCCGATACAATTATTACATGCTAACTTATTGAAGTTACCTACAAATATATTTTCAAGTTGGGTAACATGCTCAACAAAATTCAGACTAAGTACATTGAGCACACCAAATGGAAAATTTGTATTGTTTACATAGGCTTTTGTCTGAGAAAATATAGTTAATTTTTTAGTTAAGGTATTTTGTCCATTAAAAGCAATACATATCTCGCAGGAATATTGCTGCATACTTTTTTTTAATAAATAAATTTGAAGGAAGGAAAATTTTCCCCATCTCTACTCCTACAATCGTTCACACAACACACTCGTGTCCTTTCAATAAAAAATATACCGTAATAATAATTAAATAATTCACTGCAAAGACAGTTTAGCCGGTATACTAATAACTCCGCTCGTACCTTCAACTACCAAAGACACTCGGTATCTGTCTATCGCTCGATTGGGAGCTTCAGGATACCAGAAAAGACGGAGACCGAGTGAGATAGACATCGAGCTGGGAGGAGTTGAGAGTGAACCTTATTCTATAAACAGCTTAGCTTAGGGTACAGTGTCAAATACCCAGGTCGGTAATTTGTCTCTTACCCAGTTCAATTAGCCTGGTTGATAGTTCCTTGTCTACCTTGTTCAGTACTATTTGTATGAAGGTCACCTTCAGTCAACTTCCCTTTCAATTTGCTGTTCTTTATCTAACCAGTTCTGGGTTCTGGCTCTGAACCAAACAACTGTACCCAAACTAGAGACAAATTCAAGAGATTCTTCAGATTTTTTCACCAGTGGTCTTAGTGTTTGGATTGCAGATAGCTTCAAGCAGAGGCCAGTTAGAAAACGGATATTGTTGGTACCTACATTGTACAACGAGAACAAGAACAGTACTAAAACTGTTTTTCGATTTTTTTCCAATAACGACTCATTCTTCTGCAAATCGATAACATAAAACATAACAGCTATAGCGATCAAACCATTCGATACGAATATATTGAACGACAATTTCCTGGCTTTAGAAATAGAAGAGAGAGAGAAAAAAAAAACAGTCTTTTGTGTTTTACTGAAGAAAAAGAAGTAACAGAAGTAGAGGCAGCTGCTATTTAATTTTCTGTTGAAAACATCTTGCGATGAATTCTTCAGGTATAATGTAAAAATCGACATTACAGAAAGATTAAATAACGCTCAAAGGTAGTACTCGGCATTTTTTTTTTAAATTATAGTCAAGTCGCTTGTTACAGATTAATTAGTACTTTATTTATAATAATACTAGAGCACCCCGACAGACTTTGTCTTGTACTAACTTTTTGTCATATTATACAAATTTTTTATTTTGATAAAAAAAATATCACTTTATTACATATTTTGGGTAGAAAAATCAGATAGTTTTGTTAACTTTTGATATTCTTTTTCTCTTATATTTTGGGAGTCAAACCACAATGTTGTTTTTATATTTTTTATTTCGACGTTTCGGTATAGCTGGAACATCATTGTGGTTTGATTCCCAAAAAAAAGAGAAAAAAGCAAAAATAATGCCACAAGGAACGTACAGAAGAAATTTTTGATATTTTTTCCTAAAAATCTACTTTTCTGCATTTTCTTCCATTTTCTCGATCAAACAGATTTATTTTTGCAAATTCAACCCATTCTTTCTAAATGACATTAACAAAAAAACTCCTATGCAAAATGTCAAGTAAATCAGACCAACTATTTAAGAGAAGCTTAGCTTGAACCCGATTGCAGCGCCACCCACTGGAACTAATCATGAATCTAAACCATCCAGTTACTTACTCTAACACACAGAAAAAGTTTCGTCAGTTTTCGATATATTATAAACGTACTCGTTATGTCATCGGTCATTTTTGGTTGAGCGCGAATTTTAAGCTAATGGCATTTTTATTCAAATTATTTCATCTTGATAGGTAATTTCAAGCAGCAAATTTGTTAAAGAGAATCTCCTGGGTAAACAATAATTGTCAACTTGACAGCTAGTAGTGGAAAAAATGCTTTATATTGTTTTTACTGCTAGCCTTTTGGGTAAAGCTTGGACAAAAATAGGAATCGAGGATCTAAAGCATTCTAGTTTGAAAATAAAAAGATACGAATATTTTTAAACCCAACTTCGTAATTGTTTAGAATTTGCGTTACTAGGGTCAACCAATATTATAGTTCAATTAGACTTAACTAACAAACCCTACAAAATTCAAATAAAACATAACACCGAGCCAGTTGTTGCAAATGCAATACGCATATATACAGATGGTTCAAAAATGAAAGAAGGCACAGGATGTTGAGTTTACTCGAGAGCACTAAAGAGAGGCTAGTACTAGAGTGCGGCCAAGATTTAGCTGACGCCTCGGCAGATAACAATATTATCCTGAGGTGGGTTAAAGGGCACGACAGGAGTAAAGGAAATCGCATTGCTGATTCTTTAGCCAGGGAAGCCGCTGGACTAAAAACGAACGTTACACCCATGCTCAATCCCTTAAGAGATGGGATGGAATCAAAGGATGCAGTCTTGCCAGGATCACCTTGGCGACCCTGGGAAGCTGGCGCCGAAGAAATGTTTGGCGGTGACCAGGAAAAACCTACGTTTAACAGTAGGATTTCTGACTGGTCACTGTCGACTAAGGAAAAACCTCCATATTATGGGGCTAGTGTCCACTAACCTCTATGCAGGATGTGTGAGCAGGAAGATGAAACTGTCAGGCATGTCTTATGAGAGTGTCCGGAGTTATCGTCAATAAGAGAGTGTGTGTTCGGTGAGTCTTAGCCTACACCTGCCGATATAAAGGAGATGTCTCCTAGTGACCTGTCCACCTTCCTGAGAAAGACAGGAAGGACGATGACCTATGAGGACAACTCCTCGGGAGGATGTACAATGGGTCACATGTGGCCTAAGTGCTGTGAGCCTACACACTCACCCTCTCTACTCTACAGATACAGATATACTTAACTCATGAGAAACAATTTTTGTTTGGCGAAGTAGTGCTTAGTGCTTGACTCTTATTTTTCTTGTGTGGCACTTGACAAGCGTTCCAAAAATCCAATATTTCAACACGGAAGGCGGAGACAACCCTTAGATCTTAGAAGGCGAAACTTTTTCTCAAAAACTGCAAAACACCTTAAAATGTTTACCACGAGCCGCCACTGATAGTTAATGAAACGCAACAAATTATATTGATGAATTTAGCGAGACGAAAATATGAAGTGAGAATTTGTGAATTTATTGACTAGGCTATTTGAGGAAGGTCAATGCATTTTAATATAGAGTGTGTGTGTGTGTTGCACACTACTACGAGCCAGGCTGTAATTATCTGATATAAAACTTCAGCGAATTGTAAAATTACTTCGTGTTACGCCTTATAAATATTTATAAACTTTAATACCGATGAGATAGATCCCTTGATTTTAATTGTGTATAAATTTAGCATAATCACTACGAAATATGGTTGGTATGGATTTTCCTTTGATAAAATAAGGTAGTTCATACAATTTGAAAGGAAAATCTAAAATCTTATAGATACAACATATTTCGTTCAACAGGAAAATTTTGTTCACCCCTCGATAAATCAAAATTAAAGTGATTTTTTTTGGTATTGTAGGGCCTACTTGCTCTTCCACATGACTTCAGTAGTAGAGAAGAAAAGTGTAGACAAGGAACTCTAGTATAACATGAGGGCACACTCAATAAATCTGCTACATATTAATCTATACTATCTAAGGGTAATCAAAGATAATGCTGCGGTATACCAAGTGAGATCAAAAAAATATATAAGACAGAGTTTTGACAGGTGTGCCAAGAAAATACTGCCACCTAAATGGACAGAAGATCAAACTAGTGGAGAAGACAGAATGTAGGTTCTAAAGAATCCAATAATTAGAGACTCCTGGCACACAAAATAGTGAAACTGGAGCCTAGAACTAAAGGAATTCTATTATAGTACATTCAGTAGCCTTCTTGGTGTGCGTCATCATAAAGCTAACCTAAAATTTGATAAATAATCTTATTCAGCCAAATTCGAAAAGTCTATGAAATTAATAATTACCAGCTTCTTTTTCTAACTGAAAATACTTGAGAACTTTCAAAATGCTGATTTTTTCCGTGTATCTAGGCATATTTTTGTATTATTTAAATAAATATAACAATAAGATTAATATTTACTTTTCATAAATAATAATTGACCGTAAACAACGTACAGACCTACGAGTGCTGTCAGTTGAACAGTAGAAAAAGACGTAAGACAAATGGCCGCTACGAAAGGTACGTCTTCATCCTATTTTGAATGCGTAATTTCTCCCGATTCGTAGGTCGCGCTTGCGCGTATTCTAAACATCAACTAATCAAATTTTTCAAGTCAAAGATTAGGGTTAACGGTTGTAATACATTTAAACGGTTCATTATTGTGATATTTTGATTAGGATTAATCACAGAACTGTCTTTTTTTCCATTTCTTCCAACTTAATGTGTTAGAAGGACATTAACAATCGATGACGCACACCATGAAGGGTATTGTATGAACTCTATATGTAATATTCTTTAGAAGCTGAGTGGAAGAAAGATGCACATAGATTTTCAAGGTCTCAAAACATACATGCAATACATTTCTGTAGAAAAAAGGGAAAATAGTGACAAAGAAAATGACAAAGTGACAAAGAAAATTGTTTCTACACATCCTCAATCAACATCATACTTTGATTCCACTTTTTTTTCACGCGCTAAATATCTACCAACAACCAGTTCTGTTTATGCTAACGAATCTAACAATGCTTCATTAGCAAATATTGTTAAAATTCCTTAATAAGATTTCTAGCTACCGGCATAAATTCAAAATTAATGTGGGAAATAAGGAAAGACTTTTCAACATGACTTATGCATTTATGTAAATGAGGTAAGATACTTCCAAGGCGCAAGAGCTACAAGGTTTTATGCGATACAACGGTTAATTGATAGTATAGATATGTACTAGCGATGGCGAAAATATTTATTTACTTAAAGGATAATAAGTACACGGCCTTTGTACGGATAGATGCGAGTAAATTAACATACAGCGTGACCGGAAAAATTGAAAACATTTTTCTGTAAAAAAAAGTCTAGTATAAAAGTTCTTTGGTTACAGCTGAATGTTTTTAATATTTCATCAAAAGTTAAGTAGCGTGCGAATTTAAGGGGATACAAAAAATAAAAGTTCTTTTTTAAATAGGACACCCTGTATATTTTCACATTTTTTGAATGGTATTTTTTTCTGATTTCAAAAATAAATATGTTACCCCTACCTCGTACCGTTTTTGAGTTATGAAATGTTGTAAATCTGAGTTTTAGCATTTACTATAAATATGAAAAAGATAATTTATTAAAGTAAGCTATGAAAATGACAACTAATATGTTTGATTACTGACATTTTTCATATAAAGTAATTAAAATGGTTCTTAGTAAGAAAGAAAAAGTCAAAATATATACCTATACAAAACAAAAAACAAAGATTTATTTAAGAGAATTTATAAATAATAACTGCACACGAAACGCAATATTTTGCTTTATAGCATACGTGGAGCGTATATACAGGGGAACTGTATGCAATATTGAAGGCAACAGATTTTTGCAAAAGTTTCTCATAATAACAGATTCGCTGAGTGCTCTTAAAAGCATAACTCAAATCTACCCAGATTCAGCGCTTGTAACGAACATCAAAGAAAATATCCATTCAATGGAAAGAACTTTTTGTGGGTCCCTTCTCACACTCAAATAACAGGCAATGAAGCAGTCGACCAAGCTGCCAAAGAAGCCCACCTAAATAATCCCACAATAGTAAATAAACAGCTGACTAGTCAAAGTGACCTGAAAGCTTTATTCAAAAAATCAACAAGAGATGTTTGGCAAAAATTGTGGATTGATCCAAGGCTAAGCTGAAACAAGTGAAACTTATGTTTCCCCATGGAAGAACGAAGAACCTTAGTTTTACGCGGAGGCAACAAGTGATATTATCACGGCTTAGGATAGGACACACCAATATCTCCTGAAGAAAGAAGACCCAATATGAGTAGTGTGTGTCAGGTGCAGTTAAGTGTCAAACATTTTCTTGTTGAGTGCCCTAAATATTATCACTATCGAAAAGTTTGTAATTTCAGCGATAACCCTAAAGAACTGTTAGGAGACTCTTGTAACGTCATAAACTTAATTACGTTCCTTCAAAATATTAATATGATTCATATTCTGTAAACAACACCAATGTAAATTGAAATAACTGTACCAATTTATGCATATTTGCTAATTACCTCGTTGTTGAAGCGAATTGCATAAAAATTCTTTTTTTTTATATTCCATTTAAATAAAATAAAATAGTTATTTATGATATAAGTTATTTATGATATAAGACATGAGTGCCTTAAAAGGTACTTTTAACACGTATATCATACAATATTTTTTCTACAAACGTTCAAAAAATGCAATAATAATTACTTCATAAGAAAGATGTCAATTATCAAACATATTAGTTGTCATTTTCATAGCTTACTTTAATAAATTATCTTTTTCATATTTACAGTAATCACTAAAACTAAGATTTTTAACATTATTTCATAACTCAAAAACGGTAGAAGGTAGGGGTAACATATTGTATATTTTTAAATCAGAAAAAAACGTCCATTCCAAAAATGTGAAAATATACAGGATGTCCCATTTAAAAAAGAACCATTATTTTTTTATCCCCTTAAATTTGCACGCTACTGAACTTTTGATAGAATATTAAGAAAATTCAGCTGTAACCCAACAACTTTTATATGAGACTTTTTTTTCTAAAATTATTATTAACGATGATAGGGGGTGGGTAATTTATAATGAATAACCCTGTACATGTACAATCACAGCAATAAAATCTCGGTGAATTATATTTTAAAATTATGCGAAATTCTGTAAATAACTCTTGGCAAGCCAACACCAGAAATGTAGTTGAATAAGTGCATTTCATATGATATTTTAAATAACTCGACTCGGCTGTTTTAATTAATTAATGCATAATAAGGAATACATTATTTATATAGTAACAAACCACAATTTCTAACAAAAAATAATTCGATCTTCACGGTGTTATGATCGAGAATAATGGCTTACTTAAATTATGTTTCGTTTTATTATCTAAGAGTGCTGTTTTTGCATTTTTTTTTTAATATTTAAAAGTTGCTATTAAGCCGGTCGACGTTAAATAACAACTTCTGTTAGTTATCTTCTGTAAGTTCCTTTTGGCATTACTTATTATTTATTCTCTTATTTTTTTGGAATCAAACCACAATAATGTTTTTTAATTCGACG
Source organism: Galerucella pusilla (assembly GCA_910591695.1). Classification (NCBI taxonomy): domain Eukaryota; kingdom Metazoa; phylum Arthropoda; class Insecta; order Coleoptera; family Chrysomelidae; genus Galerucella; species Galerucella pusilla. The sequence continues at coordinate 53,998 of CAJUYI010001434.1, forward strand.
TTTCGGTAGCGTTCCAGCTACCGTTGTCAAGATTAACTAGTAATAAAATAATTTTTGATCCCTATCTGACACAACGAAAAAATATGACAACTAGACAATCAATAATATTTTGAAGTTTAATGCCCGGTTGCACCAACCGACCGTAAAAACAGTCGATACAATAACCGTTGATCGACCGATTAATCGATGATTCTCCGATTTTTCAAAATAGCAGTTGCGCCAGAAAAATTTACAGTTGGTATTTGAACCGACCGTTGAATGTGAAGTGAGCGTTTGAACTATAACCCTACATTATACGTATTGTCAATGTCACATAAAATATAATATGGAAAGAAAAAAGAAAAGAAATTGAATTTAAAAATAAGTATGGTTGCAAATTTACTTCAATTGTAATTAATTTATGTACCTAATACTACATTTGTATTATATATAATTGAAGTTAGCTCAAAATATATTTGTTACATTCGAATTTCAAAAAAAAGTGTTAATCAAATGAATTCGTAATGCATTCTCATTTCGTTCCCATTCAGAATCTTGATGTTCAGCTTCAATTTTATTTTCAATATGTTGATCCCAATCAATTTCAAAAATAGTTATCGTTTTCTATTGCTAAATTATGTAATACAGATGTGCCAATGATTACCCT